>JADGIP010000018.1:0-89751 GCA_016618355.2 Astraeus odoratus | reverse complement strand
GGCACCACCACGTCGCTGATGGGCACCGCAATGCCGTGTTTGCGGCCGTAGCGCTGGATGACGCCGTTGCGGATATCCCACTCCATCGGGCGATCCGCCTGGCGGTCAGCGAGAATCGACGTACCCAAATCCACGGGCGCGCGTTGGAAGTTCGCCAGGATCTCCTGCGCCACGTCATCGTTCAGCTTCGCCCCTTCAGCGCGGGCGACGGTCAGCCCTTCGCGCAGGTAGGCCAGCGCCAGCTCGCTGACATCCTCGCGCCTGAACATCCCGGCGCGGCGGTTGGCCAGCACCATCAGCCCGGCGACCGCGTTTTGCAGCAGCTTGCGCCAGGCGACGGTGGCGAAATCTTCCGAGAGCTCAACCGCGCAGCGCGTATCACGAAGCGCTTCGACCACCCGCTGCGCCTGGGGCGCGTCCGGTAGCGTCAGGCGCGGCTTCGCCCGGAGCCACACGGAGGCATCCGGCTCGCGCTGCGCCGGGAACCAGACCACCGACGGCAGCACCGTTGCGCCACTGACCAAAGGCTCAAGCTGCGCCTTCTGCTCTACGCCGTTTTGCAGGGCGCAGACCACAGTATTTTCATCGCACAGCGCGCGCAGCCACCCGGCGCTGTCGGAATTTTGCGTCGTTTTTACCGCCACAAAAACAAGATCTGCGGGGCGAGTAATGACGGACGGATCGGTGAATACCGGACCGGGCACAACCGTTTCCCCCTCGTCGTAACGCAGGCGTAATTCCGGATGCGCGGTGCGTCCGCAGAGCAGCGGCGTGCGGCCAGCGTCATGCAACACCGCGGCAATGGTGGTGCCAATCGCACCGGGACCAATCAGCGCAATGGTTGGATGGTCAGACATGAGTCACTCCCCTTTTGCTAAGCCTGCTATCAGTTATACCACCCAGAGACGAGCGCGCCACACCCGTTGTCTATACTCAACATTCACAGACAACGGAGTGCGCCATGCCTTTACCTGATTTCAAATCCTCTGAACCGTTCACCCTCGGCATCGAACTCGAACTGCAGGTGGTTAACCCGCCGGGCTACGATCTGAGCCAGGACTCCTCTGCCCTCATCGCCGCCGTCAAAGACGACATCAAAGGCGGTGAAGTCAAACACGATATCACCGAAAGCATGCTCGAAATCGCCACCGGCGTGTGCCAGAACATTGACCAGGCGGCGGCGCAGTTCTCGGTGATGCAGCAGAGCATCCTGCGCGCGGCGGCGGAGCAGCACATCCAGATCTGCGGCGGCGGGACGCACCCGTTCCAGAAATGGCAGCGTCAGGAGGTGTGCGACGACGAGCGCTATAACGTCACGCTGGAGCGCTTTGGCTACCTGATTTTGCAGGCAACGGTGTTCGGACAGCACGTGCACGTCGGCTGCCGGACCGGGGATGACGCCATTTATCTCCTGCACGGCCTGTCGCGCTTCGTGCCGCACTTTATCGCCCTGGCGGCCGCCTCGCCGTACATGCAGGGCACCGACACGAAGTTCTCCTCGTCGCGGCTCAATATCTTTTCGGGGTTCCCGGATAACGGCCAGATGCCGTGGGTTAACAGCTGGCAGGAGTTCGAGGGGCTGTTCCGCCGCCTGAGCGCTACCAGCATGATCGACAGCATTAAAGATCTGCACTGGGACATCCGCCCCAGCCCGCATTTTGGCACCGTGGAGGTACGGGTGATGGATACCCCACTGACGCTCGGCCACGCGATTAATATCGCCGGGCTGATCCAGGCCACGTCTCACTGGCTGCTGACCACGCGGCCGTATAAGCACCAGGAGCGGGATTTTCTGCTGTACCGCTTTAACCGTTTTCAGGCGTGTCGCTACGGGCTGGAGGGGGTTCTGACGGACGTGCATACCGGCGAGCACAAAACCGTGGCGGAGGATATCGCCTGGCTGCTGGAGCAGGTTGCGCCGTCGGCCGAGAAGCTCGGCGCAACGAGCGCAATTAATGAAATTGCCCTGCTGTTAAAGCAGGGCAAGAGCGAGGCACAGCGCATGCGGGACTTCATCGCCGACGGCGGCTCGCTTATTTCTCTGGTTCAGCAGCACTGCGAGCTGTGGGCGACGAGTCCGTAAGGCCGTGGCCCCACTCGCGCAGGCGCTGAAACAGCACGAACAGCGCGGGGATAAACACGATCCCTACCACGGTTGCCACCAGCATGCCGCTGAACACCGTGGTGCCAATGATGCGGCGGCTCTGGGCACCCGCCCCGGTCGCCAGCATCATCGGCAGGACGCCGATGATGAACGACACGGCGGTCATCATCACCGCGCGGAAGCGGCGCGATGCCCCTTCCCGCGCGGCATCGACAATCGCCATCCCGTCCATCCGCCGCGCGCGGGCGAACTCTACGATAAGAATCGCGTTTTTCGCCGCTAACGCGATCAGCAAGACCAGACCGATCTGCACGTACACGTCGTTGGCGTAGCCCGCCAGCCATAGCCACACCAGCGCCCCGCCGATGGCGAACAGCACCGAGAGCATCACGCTCGCCGGGAGCGTCCAGCTCTCGTACTGGGCGACGAGGAACAGCCACGCCATCACCACCGCCGCCAGCACAATCCATACCGCCTGGTTGCCGGTCTGCTGCTCCTGATACGACATGCCGCTCCAGGCGTAGTCGTACCCGGCAGGCAGGCTCTGCGCCAGAATTTCGCCCATCGCCGCCATCGCGGTGCTGCTGCTTACCCCTTCCGCTGCCGAACCGCTTACCGATACCGACGGGAACTGGTTGTACTGCTGAATAAATGGCGCGCCGACGGTCGGCGTGATGGTGACGAGGTTGCTCAGACGCACCCGTTCGCCGCTGTTGCTGCGCACGAACAGCTCGCTGATTTGCTCCGCGCGCTCGCGCCACTGCATCTGGTTCTGCATCACCACGTGGTAGACGCGGTTGTTGACGCTGAAATCCCCGGCGCGCGTGCCGCCGAAGGCGGTTTGCAGGCTGCTGAAGATGCGCGACACCGGCACGTCGAGGCGGGCCGCACGCTCGCGGTCAACGGTCAGCGTCAGCTGCGGCACGTTGCTGCTCCAGGTGGTGAACACGCGGCTCAGCTGCGGATGCTGGTTGGCTTTTGCCAGCACCTCACGCGTGACGCGCTCCAGCTCCGCCGGGCTCTGCCCCGCCTGCGCCTGAATGCGCAGGTCGAAGCCAGAGGCGTTGCCCAGCCCCGGCAGCGTCGGCGGCGCGAAGGTCATGATGGTCGCTTCCGGCAGGGCCAGCAGCTGGCGCTGAAGGGTGCCCATCACCTCGTCCAGCGGCGGGCGCTCGCTCCAGTCCTTCAGCATGATGGAGATAAACCCGCCGTTGGAGGCGCTGGTGCCGTTGAGGATGTTAAACCCGGAGACCTGAATCACGTCTTCCACCGCTGGGTTTTTAGCGATCAGCGCGCGCGCGGTGGTCATTACCGCTTCGGTACGCTCCAGCGAGGCCGCCTCCGGCAGCTGGACGCTGGCGAAGAAGTAGCCCTGATCTTCCTGAGGCAGGAAGCCCTTTGGCATCGACATAAAGCTGAACGCCACCACCGCCGCCGCGCCTGCGGTGGCCAGCAGCGCCAGCCACGGACGTCGGTTGAACACGCTCACTATCCGGGTGTAAAGCGTGCGCGTGGCGTCCAGCCCACGGTTGAACCCACGGAAAATGGCGGCAGGCTTCGCCGGACGCGGGCGCAGCAGCATGGCACAGAGCGCGGGCGTCAGGGTCAGCGCCACCAGGCTTGAGAGCGTGACGGCGGTGGAGAGCGTCACCGCGAACTGGCGGTACAGCTCGCCCACAATTCCCGGCAGGAGCGCCACCGGCACAAACACCGCCAGCAGCACCAGCGTGGTGGCAATCACCGGCCCGGCAATCTGGCGCAGCGCCAGCGCGGTCGCCGCCGTGCGGCTCTGCCCTTCCGCCATCAGGGTTTCGACGCTCTCAACCACCACGATGGCATCATCCACCACCATGGTCAGCGCCAGAATAATGGCGAACAGGCTCAGCGTGTTGGCGGAGTAGCCGAGCGCGTAGAGCACCGCAAAGGTGCCCACCAGCGACACCGGAATGGCGAGGGCGACAATCAGCGTCGCGCGCCAGCTTTGCAGGAACAGGGAAACGACCACCACAACCGCCAGCATGGTCAGCGCCAGCGAGACGCCAATCTCTTTAATGGTGGCGGCAACGAAGGTGGTGGTGTCGAATTTTACCTCGTAGACCAGGTCGTCCGGGAAGCGCGTCGAGAGACGATCCAGCTCCGCGCGCACCGCGTCGGCCACGCGCAGGGCGTTGGCGGACGGCGTTGGGTAGATACCGAGATAGGCGGAGTCATGCCCGTTCAGCTGGGCGCCCGAGCTGTAGCTGCGCGAGCCGAGCTCGATGGTGGCGACGTCCTTCATGCGCACCAGCTGGCCCATCTCCCCGGCGCGAATAATGATGTCGGCAAAGTCTTCGGCCTGGCTTAAGCGCCCCAGACCGTTGATGGTCAGCGTCTGCTGCTGGCCGTTGAATACCGGTGGCGTACCGATCTGGCCCGCCGCCCCCTGCACGTTCTGCTCGCGCAGCGCCTGCGCCACGTCATCGGTGGTCACGTTCAGGCCGTTCATGCGGTCCGGACGCAGCCAGATGCGCATGCTGTAGTCCCGAGCGCCAAACATCTGCACCTGTCCCACGCCCGGCAGACGCGACAGCGCCTCGCGCACCTGGGTGCTGGCGTAGTTGCTGACAAACAGCGGCGTGTGGGTGTTGTTCGGTGAGTAAAGGCTTACTCCCATCATCAGGTTGGTGGCGCGCTTGCGCACCTGTACCCCGTTTTGCTGTGCCTCGGTCGGCAGCTGCGCCACGGCCTGCGCCACGCGGTTTTGCACGTCGATGGCGGCGAGGTCCGGATCGGTCCCCGCCGCAAAAGTGATGTTCAGGCTGTAGGTGCCTTCATCCGAGCTGGTGGACTCCATATAGAGCATGTGATCCACCCCGTTAAGCTGCGTCTCCAGCGGCGTGGCGATGGCCTCCGCCACGTCAGCCGAGCTGGCGCCCGGCCAGCTGGCAGAGACATTCACCACCGGCGGGGTG
Organism: Astraeus odoratus; assembly: GCA_016618355.2. Lineage (NCBI taxonomy): Eukaryota > Fungi > Basidiomycota > Agaricomycetes > Boletales > Astraeaceae > Astraeus > Astraeus odoratus. Next base: position 84,696 of record JADGIP010000018.1, on the reverse strand, counting down.
ATCTGCGGATACTGCTCTACCGGAATAATCCTCAGCGCGATGGCCCCCAGCAGGGTGATGACCAGCGCAATCACCATCGCGAAGCGCGGGCGTTTGATGAAAAACGTCAGCATGATGGCTCCTTAATTGAGTATCTGGACGGCAGCGCCGGGCTGCACGCGCTGCGCGCCGTCGGTAATCGCTCGCTCACCGGGCTTCACGCCGGAGGCAATCTGAAACTGCTGGCCGATCTGGCCGGCCACATTCAGCGGGCGCCTTTCGGCGTTGCCGTCGGCGTTAACCACCCAGGCGAAGAACCCGTCGCCGTTCTGCTGGACCGCGGCGGCAGGCAGCGTCAGCACCGGCTGCTCGCTCGCTGGACGCAGATAAACATTCACGTTGCCGCCGGGAAGCAGCTGGTGGCGCGGGTTGGCAAACTCTGCGCGCAGCATCACGCTGGCGGTGCGCGGATCGATGCGGTTGTCCACGGAGGTGAGTTCCCCGCCGACGCGCTGGCCGTTGCTGTCGATCAGCGCCTGCCAGGCCTGCTTCATGGCGCTGATATCCGCGTGCTGTCCGGCTTTGGTGGCAAACGCCCCCTCCTCCAGCGCAAAGGCGATGCGGATGGGATCGAGCTGCACCACCTCCACCAGCACGCCGCTGGCAGGATTCACCAGGCTGCCCACGTGGAACTGGCTGTGGCCCACGCGACCGTCAATCGGCGAGGTGATGCGGGTGTAGTTCAGGGTGACGCTGCGGGTGTCGAGCCGGGCTTTCGCCTGCTCCAGCGCGGCGCTCGCCACGTCGCGCTGCATGCGGGCGTTGTCCACGTCGTGACGGCTGATGGCGTTGCTGCTGCCCAGGCTTTCGAAGCGGGAAAGCTGCTGCTGCGCCTGACGCAGCGTGGCTTCAGCGCTTCTCACTTCGGCCTGCGCCAGACGCAGGGCAGCGCGCGGCTCGGCGTCGTCCAGCTCGAACAGCACGTCGCCTTTTTTCACGTACTGCCCGTCGCGGAAGTTGATTTTCGTTATCACGCCTTCCGTGCGTGCGCGCAGTTCAACGGTGTGAATGGCTTCGATGCGGCCCGGGATCTGGCGCTCGGCGGCATGGGCGGTCTGCTCCACGGTGGCGACGCGAACGGGGACCGCGGCGGCGAAGACGGGTTGCAGGGTACTGACAAGAAGGGCGAACAAGAGTGGAAGTTTCATGGGAGTACCTCAGCGTTGTTTCTCCCCCCACCCCGGCTCTCTCCCCAAAGGGGCGAGGGTTAGGGTGAGGGGTAAGATTTTCGTTATGCAGCCTTACGGAACCTGCGGGTCAGTCGCTTCTCGATTTCGACGACGAAGAACATCACCCCAGCCACCGCCAGCGTCACGAACCAGTAGCGCAGCGGCAGCGCTTCGGTGCCGAACAGCATCTGCATAAACGGCAGGTAGATAATGGCCGCCTGGAGCAGGAACAGTACGCCCGTCACCAGCCAGATCCCTTTGTTCGCCAGCAGGCCGCGGTTGAGGGAGAACCCTTCGGTGTTGCGGCAGTTAATCATGTACACCCACTGGGCGCAGACCAGCATCTGCAGCAGCACGGTGCGGATGAACTCCGCGCTGTGCCCGCGCGGGGCCAGCCAGGCTTCAAGCGCAAAGGCGGCGATGGCAATCATGGTTCCGACGAAGGCCACGCGCCACACGGCGTAGGCGTCCATTACGTGCTGCCCGGTCTGGCGCGGCGGGCGGCGCATGATGTTGCGCTCGGCGGCCTCAAAGGCCAGGCCGAAGGAGAGCGTGGCGGAGGTCGCCATGTTCATCCACAGAATCAGTACCGGCGTCAGCGGAATGATGTTCCCCGCCAGCAGCGCAATCACAATCAGCAGTCCCTGCGCCAGGTTGGTCGGCATGATGAACAGGATGGTTTTCTTCAGGTTGTCGTAAACGCGACGCCCCTCTTTCACCGCGCTGGCGATGGTGGCGAAGTTATCATCCGTCAGGACCATGTCCGCCGCCTCTTTGGTGACTTCCGTGCCCTTAATGCCCATCGCGATGCCGACGTCTGCCTGGCGCAGCGCCGGGGCATCGTTTACGCCGTCGCCGGTCATGCCGACGATTTCACCTTTGTCCTGCAACGCTTTCACCAGGCGCAGCTTATGCTCCGGGCTGGTACGGGCGAAGATGTCATACTTCACCGCCGCTTCCGCCAGCTCGGCGTCATCCATTTTCTCCAGCTGATAGCCGGTAACCGCCTGCTCGCTGTTGCTGATCCCCAGCATCTGGCCGATGCTCATCGCCGTCTGCGGGTGATCGCCGGTGATCATCTTGACGCGGATCCCCGCCTGCTGGCAGGCGTTAATCGCATCAATCGCTTCCGGGCGCGGCGGATCCATCATTCCGGCGATGCCGAGGAAGATCAGGCCGTGGCTCAGGTCGTCGTGCGTCAGCTCCTGCCCGCCGTTCGCCGGCTTGAACGCCGCGGCGACCATGCGCAGCCCCTGACGCGCATAGCGCTCCATCTCCGTTTCCCAGTACGCACGGTTGAACGCTTGCGCACCGTTACGCGTCTGCTGCTGGTTGCACAGGGCGAAAATGACGTCCGGCGCGCCGGTAATCAAAATCTGCTCCTCACCGCCAATCTGGTAGTGGGTGCTCATGTACTTGTACTGAGAATCGAACGGGATCTTGTTAATCAGCGTGGTCGCCACCGGCTCAAGGCTGGCCTTCGCCGCCAGCACCTTCAGCGCGCCCTCGGTCGGCCCACCGGTAATGCCCCACAGGCCGCGCTCGTCCTGAATCAGCTGGCTGTCGTTGCACAGGTCAACGGTGCGCAGATACTGCTCCAGGACGGTGCCCGGCTGGATCTGCACCGGCTCGTCGCTGCCTTCCAGGTAGATATTGCCTACCGGCTCGTAGCTGTTGCCGTCCACGCGGTAGCAGACGTCGGCGGTGATGATGGCTTTTACCGTCATCTCGTTCATGGTCAGGGTCCCGGTTTTATCCGAGCAGACCACGGTCATCGCGCCCAGGGTTTCAACCGTCGGCAGCTTGCGGATAATCGCCCGTTTGCGCGCCATCGCCTGCACGCCCAGGGAGAGGATGATGGAGATAATCGCCGGCAGGCCTTCCGGTACGGAGGCGACCGCCAGGCTGATCAGGGAGAGCAGCAGCTCGCCCATCGGGATCTCGCGGAACATCAGGCTGAAGACGAACAGCGCGGCCATCATCGCCAGAATAATGACGAAGATGGCTTTACCCAGCTTGTCCATCTGCACCAGCAGCGGGGTGCGGTGCTTTTCAATGCCCGCCATCATCTGGTTGATGTGGCCGAGCTCCGTATCCTTACCGGTGGCAATGACCACGCCGATGCCGCCGCCCGCGCTCACGGTCGTTCCTGAGAAGACCATATTGGTGCGGTCGCCCAGCGGTAATTCGCCGCTCAGCGGATTCGTGTGTTTATCCACCACGGTGGACTCACCGGTGAGAATCGCCTCCTCCACGCGTAAATTATGCGCCTCGATTAAACGCATATCCGCCGGAATACGATCCCCCGCGCGCAATACAATAATATCGCCCGGAACTATTTCCGTCGTCGGTATGGTTTCATGGTTGCCGTTACGAATAACGCGCGCCTCACTGGAAAGCATATTGCGAATACTCTTCAGCGATTTTTCTGCGTTGCTTTCCTGAATATGGCCAATTAGCGCATTGATGACCGCCACGCCCAAAATTACCAGCGTATCGACCCAGTGACCCATTACCGCCGTTAATACCGCGGCGGCCAGCAGAACGTAAATCAGCACATCGTTAAAATGGGCCAAAAAACGCAGCCAGGCGGGTTTACCTTTTTTCTCCGGCAGCGCGTTCGGCCCTGTTTTTTGCAGACGCGCCTGCGCCTCTGCACGATCCAGACCGCTGGCCTGGCTCTGCACGTGGGTAAGCACCTGCTCTGCGGTCTGCTGGTATGCCAGCCCGCCGGAAGGCGGCACGTTTGGGGAGTATTTTTTTTCGGTCATCATATTTTTCCTTCAATATCCGGTGAACAGAAGCCTGAATTCCTTTCTGGCTTAAATAAATTGATTTTAAAGTCTTGCGGGTAAAATTGATCTACCGCAATATATTTACCACTGGGTTATTCAAAATTGATTAAAATTATTTCGACGAGCTGATTTTTACAAAATATTTCTAAACCAATCCTAAACGAGGGGGAACCATGTTTGGTATTTACCGCGGACGGCGCCTGGCGTTATACATTGTCGCAGCCATTGTTATTGCGACGTTAATTGGATATAGCACCTATATGTTTGTAAAATTATTTTCGTGATGCAGACATTTATTTACATAGCGCGATATTAATTTAATCATCAGGATCAAATTATTCTCCTTCCGCGCATTATTCTTCGGGGGAAGGAATTATTTAATTAAAAAAGGGCCGCCGGGTTGATATTGCTTTACGTTAAAGGATGCCGGACAATGACATTTTTAACTGACGATTAACATTACGATGAAACACCCGTTGGAATCGCTGCTGACTGCGGGGGGCATTTTATTGATGGCCCTGATCTCTTGCTTACTGCTACCCGCGCCGTCGCTGGGTCTGGTGCTGGCGCAGAAGCTGGTTCAAACCTTTCATATGGTCGACCTGAACCAGCTCTACACCATTTTGTTCTGCGTGTGGTTTTTACTGCTCGGCGCTATCGAATTCTTCATCCTGCGTTTCGTCTGGCGCCGCTGGTTTTCACTGGCGTCGTAGGCCAATAAAAAAGCCGGGTAGCAGCGATGCCTTACCCGGCCTTTGTTTCGTCAATTTCAATGCGCCCGACTATGGTTCTCTTTGCGGTAAGCCCCGGGCGGCTGATGGAAGGTGCGGGTAAAGATGCGCGTAAACGTCTGCTGCGATTCAAAGCCGTAGCGCAGGCAGATTTCGTACACGCGCTCGTCAGATTCACGCAGATCCCGCGCCGCCAGCAGCAGCTTGCGCTCGCGGATGTAGCGCCCCAGGCTTTCGCCTTTGTACTGCATAAACAGCCGCTGTAAATGCCACTTGGAGTAACCCGCGTGGCGGGCGATCTCTTCGATGCGTAGCGGCTGGTGTAGGTTGTCATCGATCCATTCGACAATCGTATCAATGACCTGAGCGGAAATCGTCATGCTGCTCTCCCCCTCTGTTTCTTGGTTCAACATTATTCCCACCACTCACGAAATTGTTGCGTGCTATCGCTCACCCGGACCGGCTCACCCAGCTCCGGCGTCAGCAGCCGATAGTTTTTGTCCTTACTGGCCCGCGCCAGCTGGATCAGCGGATCGTTCCAGGTGTGTTTCGCCAGCACGAAGCGTCCGTTATGCCCCGGCACCACCGCTTTCGCATTGAGGTCCGCCGAGGCCTGCGCCGTTTCATCCGGCAGCATGTGGATGTACTTCCAGTCCTGGTCGTACTGGCCGTTTTCCATGATGGCTAAATCCACTTCGCCAAACTGCTCGCCGATGGCCTTAAAGTGCGGGCCATAACCGGAATCGCCGCTGTAGTAGACCTTCTGCTCTGGCGTGACAAACATAAAGCTGCCCCACAGGGTCTGGTCACGCTTAATGCTGCGCCCCGAGAAGTGGCGCGCGGGCAGAACATGAACCGTCAGCGCATCGCTGATGTGCACCGACTGGTTCCAGTCCCGTTCGTCGATAATCTCAGGCTTCATTCCCCAGTAGCGCAGGTGGGATCCCACGCCGAGCGGCGTAACGACGCGCTTCACCTTCGGCAGCAGCGCCCGGATGGTGGCGTAGTCCAGATGGTCGTAGTGATCGTGCGAGATGATCAGCAGGTCGATTTCCGGCATGCTCTCCGCGCGCCACGGATACTCTCCCGCAAACGCTTTATTGAGGAACGAGAACGGCGCGGCGTAGTTGCCGAGGACCGGGTCGATCAGAATGCGTTTTCCCGCCAGCTGCATATACCACGAGGAGTGGCCGAGCCACACCAGCGTATCCTGCTCCAGAGGCAGGCTCGCCAGATCGGTTTTCACCAGCGGCAGCGGCTGCGCCGGACGAGCGTTTTCGGTTTTACGGGTCAGGAACTGCCACCACGCCACCAGCATGTTTTGCTGCCCGGTAAAGCCAGGCGTCGGGAGCGCGTTGTGGAACTTCCCGTCGCGATAGTGCGGAGAAGCCTCCACTTCCGTAAGCTGCGCGCCCTGCGGCGGCTGGCCAAATCCGACATTCAGAACAAACGGTAAACTCGCAGCTGAAGCAATAATCATGAGGAACACCACGCAGATGAAGAGAGGCTTTTTCATATCCTGACCCGAAAACGCGCGCCATCCGATGGTTTACGCGAGGGAAACTTGATTATGAGTGAGTAAGCACTCATTATAGATATGGTGATAAAGTCGTCAAGACGTTTTCGATCTTTGACATTCCGCGTTGCAGCGTGTCAAAGCACGTGTTTCAATCAGGTTTTTTATAATTGAAAGGGGGAAAAATTTAGTGGCACGTCCGAAGAGTGAAGATAAAAAACAGGCCTTACTGGAAGCCGCGACGGTAGCATTTGCACAGTCAGGTATTGCCGCCTCAACGGCGTTAATTGCCCGTAATGCGGGCGTCGCTGAAGGCACGCTGTTTCGCTACTTTGCTACTAAAGACGATCTGCTGAATGCCCTTTACCTGCACCTCAAGCAGGATCTTTGCCAGACCATGCTGGCGAACCTCGATCGCACCCTCACGCTTCCTAAAGAGCATACCCGCAATATCTGGAACAGCTACGTGGACTGGGGGATTCGTAACCCCGTGGCGCATGCGGCGATCCGCCAGATTGGCGTGAGTGAAAAGCTAAGCGCTGAAACTGAACAGGCGGTGAAAGAGATGTTCCCGGAACTTCACGAGCTATGCCGCCGTTCGGTGCGCCCGGTGTTTATGTCCGATGAATTCAAAACGTTTGGCGATGCGCTTTTCTTATCGCTGGCGGAAACCACCATGGAGTTTGCCACCCGCGATCCGTCCCGCGCCACCGATTTTAAAGCGCTGGGTTTCGAAGCCATGTGGCGCGGGCTGGCTCAGGAGGATAACGATGGACAGTAAATCCCTGCAGGCGCACGCAAAACGCGTCGCGCTGGAGATGCCTTTCACCGAACACTGCTGGCCGTTTGGCCCCGAGTACGACGTGTTTAAGGTGGGCGGGAAAATTTTTATGCTGATGGCCACCGCGCACGGACGCCCTCACGTTAGCCTGAAATCCGACCCGGAAAAATCCCTGTTAAATCAGCAGATTTACCGTGGCGTTGAGCCGGGCTACCACCTCAATAAAAAACACTGGATTTCGCTCTACGGCACCGAGGACATCACGCCAGAACTGGTCGCCGACCTGATCGCGGATTCGTGGAACCTGGTCGTCGATAAGCTGCCGAAAAAAGACCAGAAATGGATACGCCCTGCCTGATTGTTCGTCTGTGCCGAACAGTATAACCGCTCGAATCGCACTTATCTTTTGCCGCTTCGCGCGGTAATCTGCTCTCCTTTCGCGCCCGCGCACGGGCGAATTTCATTACCAGGAGTAGTTATGGATATCATTTCTGTCGCCCTGAAACGCCACTCTACTAAGGCGTTCGACCCAACCAAAAAACTGACCGCTGAAGAAGCAGAGAAAATCAAAACCCTGCTGCAGTACAGCCCGTCCAGCACCAACTCCCAGCCGTGGCACTTCATTGTGGCCAGCACCGAGGAAGGTAAAGCCCGCGTGGCGAAATCCGCCGCGGGCACTTACGTGTTCAACGAACGCAAAATGCTGGACGCCTCTCACGTGGTGGTTTTCTGCGCGAAAACCGCGATGGACGACGCCTGGCTGGAACGCGTTGTCGACCAGGAAGAGGCCGATGGCCGTTTCAACACGCCGGAAGCTAAAGCCGCGAACCATAAGGGCCGCACCTACTTCGCCGATATGCACCGCGTGGATCTGAAAGATGACGACCAGTGGATGGCGAAACAGGTTTACCTGAACGTCGGTAACTTCCTGCTGGGCGTGGGCGCGATGGGCCTGGACGCGGTGCCGATTGAAGGCTTTGACGCGGCGATTCTGGATGAAGAGTTTGGCCTGAAAGAGAAAGGCTTCACCAGCCTGGTGGTGGTCCCGGTTGGGCATCACAGCGTGGAAGATTTTAACGCCACGCTGCCGAAGTCTCGTCTGCCGCTGAGCACGATTGTGACCGAGTGCTGATTCAAACGGGCCGCTGCACGCGGCCCGTTACGTTTTACTGATAACCAGCCTGCGGTGTGGATGTACATCGCGATCGCTTCCCCAGGCAAAGGCAATCCAGCGCTCTTCCAGCTCGGCGTAAGAGTTTACGGGCGTTAACGTCCATTCTTCTCCCACTGTACCGTCTGCCACGCTAATGCGATAGTTCATGGTGAACGCCCAGTCGATCATGCGCAGCCAAAACCGTTGCCCGTCCCCCGTTTGCTCGCTGTCGGAGACTACGATGTCGTATTCGCTGAGCACCCACTGGAAAAATAATTGCGGTAATCCGCTTATTACGCGCTGGTGGACGGCGCGCGGGGTGCGCCATACCATTACCTGCGTGGCGGCACCGTGGGGAAAGGTAATTTCTTTATGAAATGTAAGCTTCACGGCATACGCCGTATAAGGCTTACCGTCATCGGTAGTCACGAGACGATATTCATCACCATAACGCGATTTTAAAAGCCGGTATCCGACAGGCAGCAAGAACCCCGGCAGATGAAAATCCGCAGTACCCCGCGCCAGAAATGCTTCGGTATGTTCGACGTTTCGGGAGATAAGCCCGAGTTTTTGGCTGAACTCTGCGGAATCAATCATTAGTGGCGACATTAGTTGTTTCTCATCGCATAAGTATAGTCAACTTAACTTCCAATAGAAATCGCGTAAATTCAGCAAGTTGATTAAGCGTCAATAGAGCGTAATCTGCGGATGCTTTATCCCGCACACCAGCGCATAACGCGTTAATGTATCGAGACTTGCCCGGGTAATATTCGCTTCCATTCTTGATACCGTTGGTGCGCTGACGCCCATCCGCTCCGCCACCTGGGCGCGCGTCAGGCCAGCATGATTGCGCCATTGCGCCAGCATCTCCCGCAAACGCTCCTTGCGCTCTTCTGCATCAAAGGAAGCCTGAACCTCTGAATCGCTTAACAGTTCAGCCCTGAGTTCATCCCAGTCAATAATCTTCTTGCTCATCCAACATCTCCTGTTGTCGCTTCAGTGCCAGACGAAGTTCAGCAGAGGGCGTTTTTTGCGTCTTCTTAACAAACACGCGCAAAAGAAAAATCGTCTTTTCCCGCGGGTAAACATAGATACCTCGGGTATGGATCAGCCCAACGGTCCTTATTTCAAACAGGCCATGCGGCAATGGTTTGCTGTCAGGTTCCCGAAGAACCGTCGGGTTTAAACGCAATTTATCAAGCTGGCGAATCAGCTTCGCCTTCACCCCAGCAGGCAGTAAGAGAATCTCTTCCCTTACCGCCTCATGAACGATAAGTCTGAACACGATATTTCATCCCTGATGATATTAGCATATAAGGCAATTTGCATTAAAGGCTAATTTAGCTTTTCGTGTCCCACCTTACCCATTTTTAACAGGAAGAACCGGATCCGCATTGATTCCCTGAAAGCGCCTCGCAAAATACTTATTTCCCCTGCCCGGCCAGCCATTCCATCGCCCTTTCCCCCGCCTCATCCACCGGGAGATACACCAGCAGCCGCGATCCGTTTCGCGGCGCGGAGTACCAGTACATCTGCTGCAGCGTAAAATCTCCCAGTTCTGGATGGGTAAACAGCTTGAGCTGGTTCTCCACGCCTCGCACGTCGTTGCGCTGGTGCCACAGGGTTTTGAACTCTTCGGACACCGCGAAGAAGCGCGCCAGTTTGGCTTCCCACAGCGGGTCGCCCCGGTGCTCGGCCATCGCCGCGCGGAAATAGGAAACGAAAATCGGCAGCACGTCGTCGCGTCTGCCGAGACGCGCGCGCCACGCCGGATGGGTAAGGAACAGGTAAATACAGTTGCGGTCTTCCGGCGGGATATCATTGAAATCAACGCCCATCAGGTGCCCGAAGCTGTCATTCCACGCGACGATGTCGAAGTTGGGCTTCTGAATGCTGGCGGGTTTAGGCATCAGGGTATCGAGCAGGCGGCGCGTGCCTTCGCTGATGCCCTCACAGCAGACCGCCTGCGGGGCTTCACCCGGCGGCAAGCCGGCGAGCACGAAAAGATGCCGGGCCTCGGTCGGGGTGCACTGCAGCGCTTTTGCGATGGCGGCCATCACTGCGCTGGAGGGGTTGACGTCCCTGCCCTGCTCAAGCCAGGTGTACCAGGTCACGCCCACGTCAGCGAGCATCGCCACCTCCTCCCGGCGCAGGCCCGGCGTGCGCCGCCGACCGCTGCGCGGCAGGCCGAGACGCTGGGGATCGAGGCTTTCCCGCCGGGCACGTAAAAATGCCCCCAGCTGTTTTCGGGTGTCATCCTGAAGTGAGGTGACGGGTTCAGACATCAAGGCCATAAATCCCCCTGCATGGTAGTGCCAGTACCAGTATAAGCAAGAACTGGTACCCGTTTATCAGATGGTTGATGCTACGACCATCTGATGAATGACGCAATGGAGTTACCATGAATACGTCAGTTGTTTCACCGGGTCGCGCAGGCCTGATATTGCTGTTAACCGGCCAGATGCTGCCGATGATTGATACCTCAATCACCAACGTGGCGCTGGACGCCATCACCCACTCGCTGCACGCCACCGCCACCGAGCTGGAGCTCATTGTCGCTCTCTACGGCGTGGCCTTTGCCGTCTGCCTTGCGCTCGGCAGCAAGCTGGGGGATAACCGTGGCCGCCGTCGCCTGTTTATGTGGGGCGTGGCCGTTTTTGGGCTGGCCTCGCTGCTGTGCGGGATGGCGGGAAATATTGAACAACTGCTGGCCGCACGCATCGTTCAGGGCGCGGGGGCAGCGCTCATCATGCCGCAGATCCTCGCCACGCTGCACGTCACGCTAAAAGGTAGCGCCCACGCGAAAGCCATTAGCTTGTTTGGCGGCATTGGCGGGATTGCGTTTATCGTCGGGCAGATGGGCGGCGGCTGGCTGGTGTCGGCGGATATTGCCGGGCTGGGCTGGCGTAACGCCTTCTTTATCAACGTGCCGATTTGTCTGGTGGTGCTGGCGTTAAGCCGCCGCTACGTGCCGGAAACCCGTCGTGAAACGCCGTCGCGCATCGACTGGACAGGCACTGTGCTGCTGGCCCTCATTCTTTGCTGCCTGCTGTTCCCGATGGCGCTCGGTCCGCAGTGGCACTGGCCGTGGTCGCTGAAGGTTATGCTTCTTGCCATTATTCCGCTGGCCTGGCTGATGGCGCGGAACGCGCGCAAAAAGGAGAGAGAGAATGCCCATCCGCTGATCCCGCCACGCCTGCTTCAGCTTCGCAGCGTTCGCTTTGGCATCGTGATTGCGCTGCTCTTTTTCAGCGTCTGGTCCGGGTTTATGTTCTGTATGGCGCTGACCATGCAGACCGGTCTGGGGATGGCGCCGTGGCAGTCCGGGAACAGCTTTATCGCCCTGGGCGTGACCTATTTTATCTCTGCCTGGTTCGCGCCGCGGTTGATTGCCCGCTACAGTACCAGCACGATTCTGCTGACGGGTCTGGCAATTCAGATAATCGGCCTGCTGGCGCTCATCGCGACGTTCCGGCTCTGGGGCGTGAACAACACCGCGCTGACGCTGGCCCCTGCCACCGGGCTGGTCGGCTACGGCCAGGCGCTGATTGTAAACAGCTTCTACCGCATCGGGATGCGCGACATCCAGCCTGACGACGCAGGGGCCGCAAGCGCCATTCTCAGCACGCTGCAGCAGGCCGCGCTGGGTCTGGGCCCGGCCATTTTCGGGGCGATTTTGCTGCACGGGCTGCAGAATTACCACGGGGATTACGCGCAGGCGATTAACCTTTTCCTGGCGGTGGAAACCGGCCTGATGGTTATCCTGGCGCTGGCGACGCTGCGCATGCGTCATCGTCTCTGCCTGCCGGTTGTGAAGGTCTGTGAGGCCGCCAAATAACCCTGTGAATTTGCATAATAGATCCGCAGCCGCCATTATGGGGCTGCATCAATACAGGAGACGTTATGCAGGAATTAATTGCTCAGGTTGAAGAGTTAGGGATTGAAATTAATCACACCACATCTTTAGTGATTATCTTTGGTATTATTTTTCTCACCGCCATCATTGTTCATTTTATTTTGCACAAACTGGTGCTGCGCGCATTCGAGAAACGCGCGCAGGCCAGTAGCCATTTATGGCTGCAAATCATTACCCAGAATAAATTATTTCACCGTCTGGCCTTTACCCTGCAGGGGATAATCGTCAACGTTCAGGCGGTACTGTGGCTGCAAAAAGGCAGCGAAGCGGCGGAAATACTCACCACCTGCGCGAAGCTGTGGGTGATGGTGTATGCCCTGCTCTCCTTCTTCTCGCTGCTGGACGTGATATTTAATCTGTCGCAAAAGATGGCGACCGCCTCGCAGCTGCCGCTGAAGGGGATCTTCCAGGGCATCAAGCTGGTGAGCGCTATCCTGGTGGGGATATTGATTATCTCCCTGCTGATCGGCCAGTCCCCGGCGATTCTGATCAGCGGTCTGGGTGCCATGGCCGCCGTCCTGATGCTGGTGTTTAAAGACCCGATACTCGGCCTTGTGGCGGGTATTCAGCTTTCCGCCAACGACATGCTCAAGCTCGGCGACTGGCTGGAGATGCCGAAGTACGGCGCTAATGGTACGGTGACGGACATCGGCCTGACGACCGTTAAAGTACGCAACTTCGATAACACCATCACCACCATTCCGACGTGGGCGCTGGTCTCCGACGCCTTTATCAACTGGAGTGGGATGTCCGCCTCCGGCGGGCGACGCATCAAGCGCAGCCTGAATATCGATACCACCAGCATTCATTTTCTCGACGAGCAGGAGCAGCAGAAGCTGATTCAGGCGAAACTGCTGAAGCCTTATCTGGCCGCGCGGCATGAGGAAATTAGCCTGTGGAATCAGCAGAACGGCGAAGGGGAATCGGTATTAAACCTGCGTAAGATGACCAATATCGGCACCTTCCGCGCTTACCTGAATGAATATCTGCGTAACCATCCGCGTATTCGTAAAGATATGACGCTGATGGTGCGCCAGCTGGCGCCGGATGCCAACGGGCTGCCGATTGAAATATATGCCTTTACCAATACGGTAATCTGGGCGGAATACGAAGATATTCAGGCCGATATCTTCGACCATATTTTCGCGGTAGTGGATGAGTTTGGCCTGCGTATTCACCAGTCGCCGACCGGGAACGATATTCGCTCCCTGGCGGGCGTTATTGCCAGATAATCAGGTACTGGCGCGGGAAATAAAGCGCCAGTCCATCATCACCCTTTCCGTGGGCGCATCCGGGTTGTCGATTTTGTTTAAGAGAAGATTGACCGCCTTGCGCCCGATATCCCGCGACGGCTGTTCGATGGTGGTAAGTGAAATCATGTCCGCCAGCTCCGTACCGTCAAAGCCGACCACGGCAATATCCTCTGGCACCCGCAGACCTGCCTGCTGAATGGCGCGCAACGCGCCCGCCGCCAGCGTATCGGAAACGGCAAATACCGCATCCGGCGGATTATCTTTTAACAGGTTTTGCATCGCCGCCATGCCCGCCCCGGAGCTGAGATCGCTGGCATACTCCACCGCCTGATAGTCCAGATCCCGCAGGTGGATCACGCTCTTGTAGCCGCGTTCGCGCAGGCGGGCATATTTGTAGCTGAGATCGTGGTTGATCATCGCGATACGCTTGCGGCCGCCGTCGGCCAGCTGGCTGACGGCATGCTGTGAAGCGTCCACATCATTGATGCCGACGCAGGAGACCGCGCCCGCATCGGCGTATTCGGCGCACTGCACCCACGGTGCAGAACCAATCAGCGCGGCAAGTTCCGGCAGCTTCGAGAAGGCGTCCATGGTGATAATGCCGTCGACGATTTTGCCGGAGAGCAGGCTCAAGCCCGAGCGGGAGCGCTCGATGTCCGAGCCGGAGTTGCATAGCAGAATGCGGTAGCCGTTTTTCTCCGCCTCGGCTTCGATGCCCTTCACCACTTCGGCGCAGAACGGGTTGGCGATGTTGGACACCATCACCAGGATCATATAGCTGCGGGCGGTGCGCAGCTGACGGGCGAGCAGATTTGGCTGGTAGTTGCTCTCCTGAATCGCCTGCAGAACGCGCTCGCGGTTTTTCGCCTTCACGGTGTCGCTGTTATTCAGCACGCGGGAGACCGTTGCCACGGAAACCCCGGCCAGCTGAGCGATTTTCTGAATTGACATAGCGACGATACATCCTGCGGTTAGCGTTTTGTGCAGGCTACCATAAATTTGTTGCCCGGCGAACCGGGCAATGCGTCAGCATTCCACGCGCACCCAGCGCTGCTGCTGATGGCTTTTCACAATGGCATCAATGATATACATCACGTTTGCGCCATCGTGAAACGTCGCAAACTGCGGCGTCTCCGGCATTGTGCCCGCCTGCACGGCGCGGTAGAACTGCGCCATCATATTTTTGAAGGCATCCGGCCAGCCTTCAATGTGCCCGCCGGGGAAATGGGCGCTGTCGGCCACGTCAGGGTTCATCAGGCCCGGATCGTCGGTGAGCGTCTGGTTGGCCTGCGCACGATGGCCGATCCACAGCTGCTGCGGGATCTCCTGATCCCATGCCACCGACCGCTCGCTGCCGTTTATCTCAAACGTCAGGCGGTTTTTACGCCCGGCGCTCACCTGCGAGACGCTAAAGCAGCCCTTGCTGCCGTCGTCAAAGCGGAACAGCACCGAGCCGAAGTCTTCGGTCGTGACTGGTTTGTCTTCATACTCCGCCTGTTCGTCATGGGAGAAGGTTTGATTCCCGCCCTTGCTGGCCCTGCGCGTCGGCCAGACGATGGATAAATCAGCCATCACCTCGGTAATGCGCCGCCCGGTGACGAACTGCACCGTGTCGCACCAGTGGGAGCCGATATCCGCCACCGCCCGCGATGCGCCGCCGAGCGCGGCATCCACCCGCCAGTTGTAGTCGGTTTCCAGCAGCATCCAGTCCTGTAGGTAGCTGCCGTGTGAGGCAAAAATCCGCCCGAGGCTGCTTGCGCGCAGCATGCTCGCCGCCTGACGCACCATCGCAAACTGGCGATAGACGAAGCTCACGCCATGCACCACGCCCACCTGCTCCGCCAGCGCCACCAGCTCGCGCGCCTCCTCAGGCGTCATGCACAACGGCTTTTCGGAAAACACGTGCTTGCCCGCGCGCAGGATCTGGCGGTTAATCTGTGCATGCAGGTGGTTCGGCGTGCAGTTGTGCACCACGTGCAAATCAGGGTGCGCGAGCAGCTCCTCAACGCTGCCGTACGCGTGCGGTACGTTTAGCAGGCGCGCCTTTTCCTGCGCCTTAACGAGCGAGCCGTCGCACAGCGCGACCACCTGAACAAACCCGAGGCGCCTGAGCGCCTCGATATGTGCCGGGCCAATAAACCCGCTGCCGACGATCCCGACGTTAATCATGACTGCCCCCTGCGGCGAAATCGTCAAACGCCCGTCCGGAAACGGGAATGATATGGCGGCGGATAAATTCGCTGCCTTCACTCGCCCCGGTATCGCCATCCTTCAGGCAGCACTCCCACTCCAGCACTGCCCAGCCGTCGTAGTCGTACTGGGTCAGCTTGCTGAAAATGCCCTTAAAGTCGATCTGCCCGTCGCCGGGCGAACGGAAGCGACCGGCGCGGTTGATCCACGGTTGGTAGCCGCCGTACACGCCGCTGCGCCCGCTGGGGCGGAACTCGGCATCCTTCACGTGGAACGCCTTGATGCGCGCATGGAAGATGTCGATAAAGGCCAGATAGTCCATCTGCTGGAGCAGCATATGGCTCGGATCAAAGAGGATGTTGCAGCGCGGATGGTTATCCACCAGCGCCAGAAAACGCTCGAAGGTCACGCCGTCGTGCAGATCTTCCCCGGGATGCAGCTCAAAGCAGACGTCCACCCCCTGCTCGCCAAAGGTATCCAGTATTGGCCGCCAGCGGGTTGCCAGCTCCTCGAACGCTTCCTGAAAACGCTGCTCGTTATGCGGCGGCCACGGATAGAAAAACGGCCACGCCAGCGAGCCGGAGAATGTGGCGTGCGCTTTCAGACCTAATCTTGCCGAGGCGACCGCCGCCTGCTTCAGCTTCTCCGTGGCCCACGCCCGACGCGCAGCATCGTTACCGCGCACTGATGCGGGCGCGAAGTGGTCAAACGCGTCGCTGTAGGCGGGGTTCACCGCCACGAGCTGCCCTTCCAGATGGGTAGACAGCTCGCTGATAACCAGCCCGTGCGCGGCCAGCGTAGCGGCGATGTCATCGCAGTAGGCCTGGCTCTCCGCCGCTTTCGCGACGTCAAAGATGTGCGGATGGTTGCAGGGGATCTGCACCGCCTTATAACCTTTACCTGCCGCCCATTCAGCCAGCCCGTCGAGCGAATTAAACGGCGCTTCTGCGCCAATAAACTGCGACAGAAAAATGCCGGGTCCTTTCATCGTCCTCATACCACCTCCTGAACGTTACGCCTTGTCATCGTCATACTTAAACGTGAGAAGGAAAATCAGCGCGATCGCCGCGGCCGCTACCGCCGGGATCCACCAGAATGTCACCCACGCCTGCGGCACGGTCTGCCCTGCCACCAGGCGGTTATAGAGCGCGCCGGAAATCTGCGAGCCAAGCAGCATGCCGATGCCGTAGGTGAACATCACAATCATGCTCTGCGCCTGGCCTTTGACCTTTTCGCCTGCCACCCGGTCGGTGTAGATAAAGCCGACGACAAAGAAGAAATCGTAGCAGACGCCGTGGAGCAGAATGCCGAGATACAGCAGAATGCGCCCTTCCTCGCTGACGCCCAGCGCGAACATGGCGTAGCGCACAAACCACGCCAGCATGCCGATCAGCAGCATGACCTTCACCCCCAGACGGCGGAACAGCAGCGGAATGACCAGCATGAAGAAGATCTCGGACATCTGCCCGAAGGACATGGCGGTGCTGACGTCGGCAATTCCTGCATCCGCCAGATACGAGGCGGTGTAGGCGTAATAGGTGCCGAGCGGGACGGAGATCAGCATCGCGCAGACGGAGAAGACGAAAAAGTGGCGGGTTTTGAGCAACGCAAAGGCATCCGCGCAGAAGAGATCCCGCACCTTCACCGGCAGGCCTTTCGCGGGCGCAGGCGTGTGCGGCAGCGTCAGGCTGTAAAGCGCCAGCAGCACGGAGCTGGCCGCCGCTACCTTAAAGATGGTAACGCTGGACGCCACGCCGGTGACGCCGATGAAAATGCCCGCCACGATCCAGCCGATGGTGCCGAACACGCGCACCACCGGGAAGGTTTTATCCACGTTCGCCAGGCTATGGAACGCGATGTTGTTGGTCAGCGCCAGCGTCGGCATGTAGCAGAGCGTGTAGCCAAACAGCAGGCCAATCAGCAGCGCGCCGTTCTCGGCAATCAGCGCCCCCGGCACGAACCAGAGGATCGCCGCGCCCGCGAGGTGCATCACCGCCATCACCTTCTGCGAGGCGAAGAAGCGGTCCACCAGCATCCCGAGCACGAACGGCGAGAGAATCGAGGCGATTGGCCCGGCGGAGAACGCATCGCCAATCAGCAGAGACATGTTGTGCTGGGTCATCACCAGGCCGAGCGTGACCGACCAGCTACCCCAGATAAAAAATTGCAGAAACATCATCAGCGACAGCCGCGGTACCAGCAGCCGGTGCTGCACTATCGCCTTTTCACTACTTTCAGTTGACACCATGATAAGCCTCACCCGGAAAAAGTAATCGATTACAAAACAACTCAAATGAAAAGTAATCGATTACAAAATAAAGATCCTGTGGATCGTAGAAGATTTGGGAGGGGGGTCACGATAAAGATGAAGCAGTGTTTTGTAGGCCCGGTAAGCGCAGCGCCACCGGGCGTGAAGGCAGGTGCGGTCTATTGCCCTCACCCCGGTCCTCTCCCACAGGGAGAGGGAGAAAAACGGGTTACTTTTTGCGTGAGAGCTTAAACGCGATAAACAGGAACACCACCCATACCGGCAGCAGCATTGCTGAAAGTCGCATCTCATCCATGGTGCACATCAGCACCAGAATCAACGCCAGGAACGCGATACAGAGGTAGTTCCCCGCCGGATAGAGCAGCGCTTTGAACTGCGTCTCGCGCCCCTTGCGGCGCATCGCCGCGCGGAAACGCAGGTGCGCCAGGCAGATCATGATCCAGTTCAGCAGCAGCGTGGCGACAACCAGCGCCATCAGCAGGCCGAAGGCCTGTTTCGGCAGCAGGTAGTTAATTAGCACTACCAGAGACGTAATCGCGCCGGAAAGGAACAGCGAATTGACCGGCACGCCGCGGCGGCTGACGCGTGTAAGGAATTTCGGCGCGTTGCCCTGTACGGAGAGGCCAAACAGCATACGGCTGTTGGAATAGACCCCGCTGTTGTACACCGACAAAGAGGCCACCAGAATGACGAAGTTCAGTGCCGAAGCCACCACGTTGCTGTTGAGATCGTGGAAAATCATCACGAACGGGCTGCTGTCGGACTTCACTTCCACCCACGGATAGAGCGCCAGCAGCACCACCAGCGAGCCGATATAGAACAGCAGAATACGGTACACCACCTGGTTGACCGCTTTCGGAATGCTTTTGTGCGGATCGCGCGCTTCGGCCGCGGTAATGCCAATCAGCTCCAGACCGCCGAAGGAGAACATAATCACCGCCAGCGAGAGGATGAGCCCTTTCCAGCCGGTCGCCAGAAAGCCGCCGTGCTGCCACAGGTTGTCGATAGTGGCACGCTCGCCGCCGTGGCCGGAGAACAGCAGCCACAGGCCAAAGCCGATCATGCCGATAATCGCCAGCACCTTAATCAGCGCAAACCAGAACTCGGTTTCACCATACAGGCGCACGTTGACGAGGTTAACGGCGTTAATGATGATGAAGAAGGCCGCCGCCCAGATCCACGTGGGCACGTCCGGCAGCCAGTACTGCATGTAGATGCCTGCGGCGGTCAGCTCCGCCATCCCCACCAGCACGAACATCACCCAGTAGTTCCAGCCGGAGAGGAAGCCTGCGAACGGGCCCCAGTATTTATAGGCAAAGTGCGCGAAGGAGCCTGACACCGGCTCTTCAACGACCATCTCGCCGAGCTGGCGCATGATCAGGAAGGCGATAATCCCGGCGATAGCGTAACCCAGCAGAACCGCCGGGCCGGCCATCTGAATGGCGGGGCCGATGCCGAGAAACAGCCCGGTACCGATTGCGCCGCCGAGGGCAATTAACTGAATATGTCGATTTTGCAAACCACGTTGCAGCGTCGGATTCTGATCCGACGAGGCTTCAGCGCGACCATGGCCTGAAGCGGATGACGCGTCTTTCACGCCCTACCCCTGTCTCTTTTTTAGAAGGGGCACGTTTTAACACTTCATGCTGGTGGTAGCAAGCTTAACGCCGGGCCAGCGCGTGCGCCCGGCGGATAAACGTCACGACCCGATAATTCCGCCGTCCGCTTTCACGATCACCACCGTGGACGATCGCGGGCGTCCGTTCGGACTGGCGTCCGGCCAGTTAGAGACGGCGCGAGGATTGGCCGGGTCGGTAATATCATCCCCGCCCTCCCCCGGATGCTGAATGTTGATGAACAGCGTGCGGTTGTCCGGCGTAAACGCAATGCCGGTGATCTCACACCCGCGCGGCCCGGTCAGGAAACGGCGATACTCGTTGGTGCCCGGAATGGTCGCCACCATCTGGTTATTGCCCATCCCCTCGTACGCTTTCTTATTGATGGTGCTGGAGGAGACGTCGGTCTGGATCCACAGGACGCCCTGATGATCGAAAGAGAGTCCGTCCGGACTGCCGAATGCCGCGCCCTGCATGGAGCCTTTGGCCTTCGGATCGTCGCCGTCGGTGCGTCCGGCCATGACCAGAATATCCCACTTAAAGCGCGCGGCAGCAGGATCGGCCCCGTCTTCGTGCCAGTGCATGATATGCCCAAACACGTTGTTGGCGCGCGGGTTGGCGGCATCCACCGGCGCTTTCCCCTCTTTCCCGCGATCGCTGTTGTTGGTGAGCGTACAGTAGACGCTGCCGCTGGCGTGCGGATCGACGGCTATCCATTCGGGGCGATCCATTTTGGTCGCCCCCACCGCGTCGGCCGCCAGGCGGGTTTTAATCAGCAGATCGCCCTGGCTTTCAAACCCTTTACTCTTATCCAGGCCATTTTGCCCGAAGATCAGCGGCAGCCAGTCTCCGCTCCCGTCCTCGTTGAACCTGGCGACGTACAGCGTGCCGGAGGTCAGCAGCTGCATATTGGCTTCACGGTTCGCGGGATCGTATTTTTTGTCCGAGACAAACTTATAGATGTACTCAAACTTCTGATCGTCACCCATATAGACCACCACGTGATTATCGGCGGCGAGCGTGACGGCAGCCCCCTCATGCTTGAAGCGACCGAGCGCGGTATGCTTGCGTGGCGTAGAGGTCGGGTCGTAAGGATCGATCTCCACGACCCAGCCGAAACGGTTGGGTTCGTTAGGGGTTTTATCGACGCTGAACCGGTCATCCACTTCGTTCCAGCGGTAGGACTCATCGCTGTCGCTGATGCCGTAGCGTTTTTCCAGCGGATTAAGATCGGCTTTTTTGACAAAAATATCCGACCAGTTTTCCTCGCAGGTGAGATAGGTGCCCCACGGCGTGTGGCCGTTAGCGCAGTTTTGCATGGTGCCCAGCACGCGTTCCCCCTGCGGGTCGGCGGCGGTTTTCATTAAGTCCTGATGCCGCGCCGGGCCGGTAAGCTGCATCGGCGTATTGACGGTGATGCGGCGGGCATATGAAGACGGGCGTACCACCTGCCAGTCGCTGCCCGCTTTTTTCACTTCCACTACCGAAACGCCCATCGCGTTCTGCCCCTTGCGGGCCTTGTCGAGGCTCCAGTTCGCCGTACCGTCGGTAAACAGCATCCCGTTGTCGATGTATTCATGGTTCATCGCCAGCAGGCCATGCTCCGGGTTTTGCTCCCCCTGCGGCAGGCTAAACCACGCCATGCCGTCGTGGTGCATACCCGCCTGCACGGCCTGTTCGTCCGTGGTGTTGCTGGCGTCCGGCTTAAAGGCCGGCATGTTGTTTTTGATCCCCGTCGGGTCACCCCAGCGATAGAACGGGCGGGCAATATAGCCTTCCGGCACCCTGACCGTATCTTCGGTGGAGACGTCGATGCTGGTAAAGCCCAGGGAAACCGCTTTTGCCAGCGCGGAAGGTTTCGATACCGCGGCAATAGCGTTCTCAGGTTTGATCAGAAACGGGAATGATACGGCGGCCCCCGCAACGGCCCCCATCTGGAGAAAACGGCGGCGGGAGAGGAACACCTCTGCTACCTCGGAGAATACCGGGTTTGCGCTGCGGTTAGCGATGTCGTCGCGATGTTCTTTTTTAAAAACGGATTTGAGGGGTCTGCCCATAGCGGCTTCCTGTCATTGGCCAAGAGGTAAAAGAGTTGGCGACCAGTGTAAGAAGCTTTTATTACAATTTTATAACACGATGACGGAAGGATGGGGGCATCCGTGCCCCGGATAACGAGGTGGAACGCTTAGAACTCGTAGCCAACCGAGACCTTAAAGGTACGCGGTTCGCCCTGAGTGATGTAGGTACCGGAATCGTCCACGCTGGCCCAGTAGTTCTCATTGGTCACGTTGTCGATGCCCGCGCGCACGGTCATCTGGTTTGCGTTGTGGTTCACCGCGAAGCGATAGCGCATGCCCAGATCCAGCGTGGTGTAGCTATCCAGCTTTTTGCTGTTCGCGAGGTCGGCATACTGCGTGCCGGAGTGGTTCACGCGCGCGGTCGCTGTCAGGCCGTCAACCGGCTTGATGTCGTACTCCGCGCCCAGCACGGCGTAGAAGTTCGGAATACCGATCGCATCGTTGCCCTGGTTCACGCCGTTTTTGGTTTTGGTTAGCTCCGCCTGCAGCCAGGTGGCGCTGGCGTTCAGACGCATCCCGAGCATCGGCTCGCCGAAGACGTTCAGCTCCACGCCACGGTTACGCTGCTCCGCATCCAGGCCGTAGTGATTGTTAGCATCGAGGATCGCCGAGGGCATTTTAATCTCAAACAGCGCCAGAGAGCCGCCCACGCGCCCGAAGTCCGCCTTCACGCCCACTTCGTTCTGCTTAGAGTGAACGATGCCGGTGCTCTGGCCGTAGTTGGTGGCGGTGTTAGGTGCGGTTTTGCCCGGCTGCAGCGCTTCGGTGTGGTTGGCGTAGAGGGAAATTTCTTCCCACGGTTTGTAAACCACGCCGTAGGTTGGCATCCAGCGGCTGCCGTCGAAACCGTCCGCGTCGTTCTCTGCGCCGGTAATTTTGTTATACCCGCGAACGACCACTTTCTGATGGCGCGCGCCTGCGGTGAACAGCAGCTTGTCATCAAGCACGCCCAGGGTATCGCTCAGCAGCCAGCCCTGGGTGCGGGTGCGCCCGCTGGTCAGCGGATCGCTGTATTTACCGCCGGAGCCGTTGAAGTTGGTGCTGTCCGGCATCGCGACGCCGGTGTTGTGGTAAATGTTGGTGGTCGGGTTATCCTTCGTCGCCGACATTTTCCACGCGATCTTTTCATTTTTGGTCATCGCAGAATAGCCAACGTTGACCTTGTGCGAGACGAAGCCGGTGTTGAAGTTGCCGCGAATGCCCGCCATCCCGCTGACGGAATCGCTGATGCGGTTGGTATCCAGTCGGCTGACCGTCGCCTTGCCGCTCTTGTCCACCAGCTTCGGCGCGCTGTAGATCCCCTCTTCATGAGCGTGCTGCGCGCCGAGGCCGGTATAGGCGGTCCAGCTGTCGGTGATGTCATACTCGCTGCGCCACATCCCGAACTCGTTTTCGATATCGCTGTAGGCCCACTTCTGCGAGAAGTTACGATCGTTTTTCGGCGGTTCAGGCACAAAATCCACCGCCGAGATGTTGACGCTGGTCGGGCTGCCGTGGAAGGTTTTTTTCTGATAGCCCAGATCCAGCGAGGTGCGGAAGCGGTCGCCTTTGTAGTCCAGGCCGGTGGAGAGCAGCGTGGTGCGGCGGCGATCGTTCGGTACGCCGGTTTCCCCTTCACGATGCACGAGGTTCACGCGCGCGCCGAACTGGTCGTTATCGCCAAAGCGACGCCCCGCATCCAGCGTGGTGCCAATCTGGGAATCAGAGGTGTAGTCCACGCCCACTTTCGCCTGCGGCGTTTCCCCGGCATGCTTTGGCTCAAGGTTAATCATCCCGCCCACGCCCGAGCTTGCCGCGCCGTTCATCAGGGAGTTGGCCCCTTTGAAGATCTCAATGCGGTCAACCATCTGGGCATCCACCACCTGACGCGGCAGCACGCCGGAGAGGCCACCGAAGGTCATGTCGTCGCCGTCAAACTTCAGGCCGCGAATGCGGAAGGTTTCTGCGCTGTTGCCGTAACCCTGCACAAACTGCACGCCCGCGTCGTTCGCGACTACGTCAGCAATGGTTTTTGCCTGCTGATCTTCCACCAGCTTCGAGGTGTAGCTGATGATGTTGAACGGCACGTCCATGGCGTTCTGCTGGCCGAGCATCCCCATTCGCCCGCCGTTCGCCACCTGTCCGTCAAGGAAGGCCGGCACCAGCTGGTCGCCACCGGGTTTAAAGTCGCCGGCTGGTGCAGACTGCACAACGATGGTGTCTTCTTTTTTATCCTCTGCCGCCCAGGCGGAATGTGTAACCGCGCCAATGGCGAGCGCCAGCAGCGTTTTGTGCATTTTGGTGTTGTTCATCGTTAACTCGTTTGAAAGTGCGCGCAAAAATAGCCCGTGGACGGGCCTTAGAATATATTGGTTGCAATGCAAATGAGAACTATACGCATTATCCATGCTTTGGCAAGCGCAAATCTCTGCAGGATCCTGCTCAAGTTAATGCGTGATAAAAGGGGATGCTCACCTTGCGCTGAACCCTTTGAGATCACACGCACGGAAAATGAGGCCATTTTGGCAACCATGACGCAAATACGACACAAGGAGAAAATCAGGATGGTTTGAAACTGGCGTAAGTGCCTGTTTCTAAATGGCACGCCCTGTAGGATTCGAACCTACGACCTACGGCTTAGAAGGCCGTTGCTCTATCCAACTGAGCTAAGGGCGCACTGAGAAGAGTGAACTTCGCGGTGGTGAAACGCGAAGAATTATACGGTCAATGTCAGGTGAGTCAATGCCTTTTCCGTTTTCGGGGGCAATTACCGCTAGCCGATTGTAAATACGGCTATTTTCTCAACATTTCTCGCTGTTTCACCGTAAAATTTAGCGCTGCGAAAAGGCTTAGTTGTATTTAAGTAACGCCTGCTGTTTTCCTGCTCGTCGGCTCGTCACACTAGAGCGAGGTTTCCCGGCCGCCTGGAGGCTGACAGACAACAGGACAATGGAGTGACAGCGCAAAACCCGTTCGATACGCCCCCCCGATTACAGTTTATTTCTCAGGACATCGTCGGCATCAAACTGGAGCCTGTCGTCGCCCTCACCTCTCAGCGTCAGGTTGGCGTGGAGGTGCTTAGCATTCTGTCCGAAACGCAGCACAGCGAGGATTTTTTCCGCCATCAGTCGGCAGGCTGGTCAATGACGCTGCTTGAAGCGCAGCTTGCTGCACTAAAAAAGACGCCGCACGGTAATAACCTTTTTATTAATCTGCCGATAACCGTTATGACAGAGCCAGCGTCTTTTCAGCGGCTCATCAATCTGAAAAACACGCCGCTGAATATCGAGATTGTTGACCTCTCTGCCTTTCTGGCGTTCTCTGCCGCACAGAAACAGCGCGTCATTCAAAACCTGTCGAAACTCCGGGAACAGGGGCACAGTATATGGCTGGATGACATCGACGAAACGGTCATTCAGCCGTTTTTATTTTGTCGATTACCGTTGAACGGCATCAAAATTGATAAGGGCGCATTCTGGCGTTTACGCGCCACACCCGCGCTGAGGCAGCTGGTTTCACGTTGCTTTCAGCTGGCCGGGAGCGTGCTCATCGAAGGTATTGAGACTGAACGCGATCGCACCTGGGCACTGCAGGCAGGCGCAGATCTCGGCCAGGGATATTACTGGCCGTCCTGGACATGGCCGGAGGATTAAAGAGCCATTTCCAGGAGGGAGACCATGCGAATGACAGTGCGCCGTTACCGGCGGCGGCGTACAGGAAGTGATGCACTGGGATTTACGCGCTCACCTTTTGCTCCCCCCTTTTTCGACCGGCTCGAGTTTTTGAGCCAGTCCATCAGCCAGCCCCGAAAAACCGACGCTCCGTTTATCATTCTGGTCACGGAGGATCATTTTCTGCGCACCGGTTTTCTCAATGGACAGTTTCCCCTGAGCAGCTGTTGCGACTATATCTCGCTGGATGATGCGCTCGGCGCTCAGGCACAATGGCCTTCAGCGCGTCTGGTGGTCGATGTAGAAAGCCGTTCCACCGGGCTGATTGATCAACTGGATCAGTTAAGAAGGCATAGCCTGTATCCCCCCTTCCTGACGCCGTGGCTACTGGTCCGGGCAGATAATTATGATACCCGCCTCTTCTGCAAAGCGGCGGGGCCTTTCCACGTGCTGGAACGTCAGATGAACGCGGCAGGGCTTCAACACAGCCTGATGGATGCCCGCCCACCGCAGGGGTCCGATAAAGACTGGTTTTCCCGCAATGAATGGCCCATTTTGCAGGAGCTTGCCCGCGGTAAGACGCTGCGTCAGATTGCCCTTCTGCAGAATCGCCCCTATAGCCGCATTATCTATCGTCTCAGCTGCATCCTGCTTAAGCTGGGGCTGAGCCATCGCCAGGAATTGTTACACCTTCTTAATAACCTCTCTGACTGCACGTTTTAACTTACGCACTAACTTCTTATTTCCTAAAGCGCTTTAGGAATTTACTTACCACGCATGTTATGAAATGGTTAAATTTTAACAATGTATTCGATTTTATAACTATTCCTAATTTATGGTTCGGAACCATGTGAAATGTCACAGAATGAACCAAAGGCAGCACTTTCCTCCATCCGTTAAGTGAATGCAGAAGGCGTTAATAAGATGATAATGATGTAAAAACAAGCAGCTTCGCTTCACGCTCCAGGAGCGGAAAGCAAAGTGGATAGCATGTTCTCCTGCGCGATGATGGCGTGACGTTGATGCGCCTTAAGCACTTTCAGATGAAGGTTTGACACCTTGCGAGGGCACTTTTTCGCCTCTTTGACCCTGGGTCGCCCGCCGAATCGACGGCCTTTTTTATTAACAATTACGCAACATAAAGAGACATCTGTTATTTTTTGTTATTACATAAAGATGAAAAGATGCGGTAAATGGGATAACAGGATATTTCCGCTAAATTTAAAAACATAGCCATTAAGATCCAGAAGATAATACAAACCAATAAGCGGAGACTAATTTACAGGGTTTTCGGAAAAAACTTACTCTGTATAATAAGATGCGTACCAAATCTGAATAAGAAAAATCTTTTTGCCAACACCAGCCAAATGAGATGACCGCGCTGAGGCACTGTTCTTTTCATTACGTAAACAAGGATGCTTTCGCTCTTTCCAGGGAAATACTACGGTATAGGGATCTGCACTTTATATCCTTCCGGCATTTCGAGAGTTTTACAAAACTCTGCATAACGCTTTTAACAATCTGAGGCATTAAAAATGAAACCGGCATCCGTTATCATTATGGACGAACATCCTATCGTCAGAATGTCGATAGAGGTCCTGCTACAGAAAAATAAAAATATCACAGTCAAGCTTAAGTCTGGCGATAGCCATGAAGTTCTTGACTGTATTCGCAATCATCCTATCGATTTGGTGATCCTTGACATCGAACTTACGGGCACAGACGCCTTCGCTTTACTGAAGAGAATCAGAAACTTAAACAAAGACATCAAGATTCTGTTCCTCTCCTCTAAATCAGAGTTATTTTACGCGGGTCGTGCGATTCGCGCCGGGGCCAACGGCTTCGTCAGTAAACGAAAAGATTTGGGTGAGATCTACAACGCCGTAGAGATGATTCTGATGGGTTATTCTTTTTTCCCGTCGGAAACGCTGAATTTTATAAACCATATGGGTTCGGGAAAAGGGATGGCAGCGGATATGCCATTATCGAATCGCGAGGTCACGGTATTACGTTATCTGGCGAATGGATTATCCAATAAGGAGATTGCTGAACAGTTACTGTTAAGCAATAAGACCATCAGTGCGCACAAATCCAATATTTATTCCAAGCTTGGCGTACAAAGCATCGTGGAATTAATAGATTACGCCAAAGCGCACGAGCTGCTATAACCTGAATTCACTCCCTGCAGTTTATCCGAGCTGCAGGGAGTGCGGTCAGTGCTAATTATAATTAATCATGAAGGTAGCATCCGCATCAGCCCGTCCGGGCTGAGGGTTATCGGCCGTAGCAATATAATTGGCATAAAATGATAGGGTCGCATTCCCCTGTGCATCAACCGTCACCGGCTGGCTGGCCTGCTGAAGCGCCAGACGCGTTTTATCCGCATCCCTGATCTCGACGGCGACGTGGCTCGCTGTACTGGCATCATTCAGCGCCAGTAACCCGCTATTGCTCCCGTCAGCCTTACCCGAGAACGTAATGGACGCCGCCCCGGGCGGACAGCCGGTCAGCTTCAGCGTGAAGGGCATAGGTTGCGTGCGACTCCCCGTGGTGTTGAGTTGCTTCGTGGGCCAGGTGCCCAGCGTGACCGTTTTGTCGCTATCGTTACCCTCTGCCACGCAGGTGAAATCGACAATATTGCCGTAGAGCCGAATATTAATTTCGCCCAATGCGGTTTCCGCCTGAGCCTGGGTGCAAAGCGCAAAGAGCGCCACGGTGATAAAACGGATCCCGTTTCGCATGTCTGCTCCTTAGTCGTAATCCACACGCAAATATCCGCGCGAGGTAAAGCGTCCTTCCGCTGGCTTGTTGCCCGTCACGCTCACCGGCCAGACCCGGATCCCCACCTGCGCCTGCGCGCTGTCGTCCAGGCGGAACGGAATTTTGCTCGTCAGGTTGTTAGGCGTGAGCGGCGCACCGCTCTCGTTGGCAATGATAAACCCCACATCCGGGTTATCCGACACCACCACATTATTGGAGACCTTTTCAGCCTCGACGCGCATCGTCAGCATAGCGTTTGCCTCCACGTTGGTGCATTTAATCGCGATGGTTTTGCTTTGCGATGAGACGCCCTCCGGCTTGTTACCCACGCCCGCCTTGCTGAACAGGGAGGCGCCAATGTCGCCGAAATCAAATTCAACCACATTGCCGGCGTTGATGGCGCAGCTCTGCGGCACCTGAATGGTTCCGCTGTAGCTGATGGTGTAGACCGGCGTGGTCAACGGATCGGAGGAGGTGGTAGTGACGTAAACGCGGAACATGGTGGCACGCGGGATCACCACCATATTGATAAAGCGTCGGGTCACCTTAAGACGGAAAATAAGGCTGGAATCCTGCACGCCAAACGGTTTGTTTTTTGAAACGTTCGGATGGCTCCCCATCTGGATATAGCTTTTGGGTGGATAAAACGCGCCAGCATAGCTGTCCGTGATCTTCATCGCCCCGTCCAGATAGTCGTTAAGCTTCAGATACTGATAGCCATCGCTGGTCCCGGTGATCGGGTAATCCGTCACGTAGCTGCGCTTGGTGGTATTCCCGACGGTGCCCTTCGGGCAGACGGCGTTTACCCCCACCCACTGCGATTTCTCGCTGAGGGTGACAACCTGCCCAACCTGGTTATTCGAGCTGTTGAATTTATCCGTCAGGTCATAATGCACCTCCGTCGGCACGCCCTTTTCATTGACGCACACGGTGGCTAACGCGTTTGTCGCGGGCAGGAGTGCCAGAAGCGACAAGGCAAAGATATGGATTTTAATCACAGCGGATCCCCTTAAGTGTGATCGCCTGTTGCAGGCTCTTTTCAGGCAAGCTGTAAGGCGCACGGCACTGGGACTGCGCCCCGTTACCCCACTGGACCAGCAGTTCGCCTTCCAGCGGCAGCCCACTCAGGTAAATTTGCCCGTCATCCCCCACCATGCTGGTCACGCCGCTCTGGGTTTCGCGCACCACGGCGCCGAACGGCACCGGCTGGTTGCCGCGCGTTACCGTCAGCAGGGCGCGCACGCCAATGCGGGTATCAAAGCTGGCGCGGACCAGCGCGCCTTTGGTCGGCACCACGCTGCTCACGTTGTTTTCGATGTCGGTATTGTTGCTCATGGTATTGGTATCCAGCGCCACGCGGTTGTAGCGGTAGACGGTGGCATACGGCATGACCGCGTAGCCTCGCCAGTCGGTCTTCACGCCGGTCTGGTTTTCCACGCTGACGCCTGATGCCCCCGGCGCCTTAATCAGCACGTTGGTATCACCCAGCGGCTGGCTGAAGGTCACGCCGTCTGAATGGCCAACCACCCCGCCGGAGAGTTGCCAGTTGAGATCGTGCTGATCGCGGGAATAGTTGTAGCCCACGCCCAGCGTGCCGTAGGTTGCCTGCCAGTTGGCGCTGGCGCTTCCGCTTGAGCCGTTGTTGCTGGCGTGTCCCTGGGTCACGCTGTAGTTCAGGTTGCGGTCCTCAAGCAGCGTGCCGCTGACGCCGGTTTGCCAGCTCGTGTCGCCATCGCTGTTTCGGCTGGCGGATGCGGTGGCATAGGCGCGATCGATCGCGCTGTCCCGGCGATAGCCCTGGCGGGTAAAGAGGCTAAACGGCACGGAGACGTTAAACGACGCGATCCGGTCGGTACCGTCGATCCCGACGGATTTGTTCCACGACCATGACAGGGAGTAGTTGATCCCCTTCACGCCCCCCGCGTAGCCCAACTGATACCAGAGGTTCGTTTCGTCCGTCCCCCAGTAGGTTTGCTCGCTCCCGGAGATATAGACCGAGCCGTAATCCCCCAGCGACTGGGAAATGTTGAGCTGGAAGCGGCCTTTTTTATTCCACGTCAGGTTGTGATAGCTCTGCACGTCCGGCACATCGTTATCGTCCTGGCTATCGGCATACTGGTAGCCCTCCATTGAGCGCCAGGCGACGTCGTCCAGGGTGTAAAACCCCTTCGTTGAGTAGCGGTAGCCCAGCAGTTGGAAGTTGGTGCCAAACCCGTTCAGCGATTTTGCATACAGAAAACGCAGGGACTGACCTTCATGTTTGCTGTCGTCCGCGAGCTGGCTGCGGGCGTGGGTGATATCGACGGAGACTGCGCCCCAGTCACCGAGGTTTTTCCCGGCCCCGACGGCCACTGCGGTATAGCGTGACGCCAGCTGGGTGCCGCCATAGAGCGTAAAGCCGTTAGCAAGGCCGGTAATCAGGGTGCCCTGGGCGAAGAACGGTGTATCCTGGTCGCTGTTACCGCTGCGGTAATCCCCCGCCACGAGGTCATATTTCCAGCGCCCTTCACGCTGCAGGAGCGGCACGGTGGAGTACGGCACGGTGTAGCGCTGCTGGCTGCCGTCTTTCTCTTCCACCGTGACGTCAAGGTCACCGCTGGAGGAGGTCGGGTTAAGATCGGTAATGGCGAACGCGCCGGGCTGGACGTAGCTTTGATAGATAACGTAGCCGTTCTGGCGAACCACCACTTTGGCAGGCGTACGGGCAATACCGCGTACGGTCGGCGCGTAACCCTGCAGGCTGTCGGGGTACATGCTGTCAGACGAATAGAGCCGCCCGCCGCGAAAACCGACGCTGTCGAAAACGTCATTCCCGGTGTTGCTGTCGCCCAGCACCAGCTCACTTTTCAGTGGGATAACGGTGCGCTGCGCCCAGGTGCCAATATTCTGCCACTCGCTGCGCCGCTTCCCGTTATTTTGCGTGTAGCGCCATGCGCCGTTGTTGCGTAAACGCCAGGCACCATAGTTCAGCCCGCTCTGCAGGTTCAGGTAATAGCTGTCGTCTTCGCTTCCCCGGTTGCCCGTAAAGCTGTAGTTCACCAGCGCGGCGGGAATGCCTTCATCCCACTGTTCAGGCGGAATATAGCCGCGCGCGCTGTTTTGCATTGCCACCTGCGGCAGGCTGACGTTCAGGCGCTGTGAAGCAAAGTTAAATACCGTTTCGCTGCCGGGAATGGCCGTGGTCAATGGAACGCACGTTTCACCCTGCACCTTCGCCAGCTCGGGAAATGCGGCAACGTTAACGCCAAAGCGATCGAGCATCGCGCGCGTAATGCACGGCGACAGGCCGCCCGCCACCGGCGGCGTGTTCTCGGCCTGTTCAAAACGCACGTCCTGGGTGCCGATAAACTCATCGTTACGCCAGATATCCACGCGATAGATGCCGGGTGCCTGCTGGTGCCCCTGTTCAAAACGCGACAAATCCGCCACGCTGGCGGTGTCGTCGGATAAGAAGGCCGGGTTGAAGTAGCTTTCGCTCCAGCCAGCCTGCGGCCAGAGCGCGGCCATCAACGCCAGTGCAACCGGGCAGTAACGTCCCTGGTGGTTTTTCATCGCCCTGACTCTGCTCACAGGTTGACGCTGCGCGCCGGTGTAATGGCGCCGTAGTCATTCACGCTCTGCCAGGAGAGCGTACCGCCGGCCCCGGCAGGCAGCACCTGCTGAGCCGAGTTTTTCGGCGCGACCATCAGGTTTTCCAGCGTCTGACCGCCCAGCTTCAGGTTGACCAGAGTGATGTAATACGGCGAGGCGTTGCTGACTTTAAGATGGTTCCCCACGCGCTCAAAGCGCAGCTGGGAAAGCGCCTCATCCGGCTGCATCGCCAGGTTATTCGGGCGCACAAACAGCTTGATGCGCGAAAGGATCGCCAGCTGCAGCACGTTATTGTTTTCCGTTTTCGCTTTGTTCACTGACGGGATCGCCTTCACGTTCATGTAAAAGAGCGATTCGCGATCGGCGGGCAGCGCGGGCCCGGCGTAAATAATACGCAGCGTGTTTTCGCTGTCCGGCTCGCTAACGAACAGCGGCGGCGTGACGGCAAAGGTTTTTTCCTTTTGCCCGCTGGCATTTTCGATCCACGCGTTAATTAAGTAGCGTTCTTGTTTATTGCTGTTGGTGATCGCCAGCGACGTTTGCTTCGCATCCGCCGGATAAATAACGCGCGTGGCCCCCAGCGCAATACCGCCGGAAGCATTCGCGCAAGCAGAAACCATCATTAAAATAAACGATAAAAGCAGTCCTGGTTTAATTAGCATATTCATCAAAACCGTACCTTTAATAATGTGTTCGCAGGTGTTATGGATAAATCAACGTAAACCAGACATCCGACTGAATATTGCCTGGCACGAGGTGTTCGGAAATAGCGCGATAGCGGGCGCTAAAATGAAATGCGAGCTCGCTGGTATTCACGGGCAACCAGCTGACGGCCGTCGCATTCGGGATAATCTGACGCTGTTGCTCATCAAAAAGCGCCAGCCCCACGCCGCTGCTGACAGGCGTTTCACCTGGCCGCGATGTCGCCAGAAAAACCTGCGGATCTTCCGCGGGCGTCACGCCCTGAAACTGGATCCCCACGATGCGGGAGACATCCACGCTGCAGTCCAGCAGCCGCACGGTGAACGGCACATTAACCGTTGAAAAGCTGCCCACACCGGAAAATGAATTGGTTCGGTACTGCCCCATGTCGATGCGCATATTCTGGCTGTCGGGCGCCACGGCGCAGCCGCCGTTTACCAGCTCCCCCCGAAGATGCACCTTGCCGCCTTCGATCACCACGGTATGCGCCGATGCCGGGCAGGCCATCGCAAGGGTTAACAGCAGTAGTGTTCCAGTCCTTGTCATCCTTCGTTCCTGGCAGTAGCGTATGACGGGCCTCGTCCCTGAGGCCTGAACATCCCTGTGCGAGGGTATTATTCGTATTTCATTACGAAGGTGGCGTCAGCGTTCGCCTGGCCTGGCTCGGTGGTTGCAGCCGTTGATTTGTAGCGCGCGGTGAATTGCAGGGTGTTAGTCCCTTTAATCAGGTCTTTCGCGGCAGAGAAGGTGGCACCGTCCGGGGTCAGCACGCTGGATTTGCTGTCGAGGATCTCGATACCCACGCCTTTCGCGGTGTTGTCGTTGTTACCGGATGTCACGGCCAGCAGGGTTTTGTCGGTCGCGTCGATCTGGCCGGTGAAAGCAACGGCAGCGGTTTTCGCAACCAGTGGATCGCAGTCATTCAGTTCAATGTTGAACGGAATATTAGAAGTGGTGTCGCCCACTTTGGTGAATTTCGCGGTACGATACTGACCGAGATTAACCGTCTGCTCGGAAGAATCGGTATTTACTGAACAAGCAGCATTAACCAGTTCACCTTTAAAATGCACGGTACCGCCATTTACGGTAACCGGCGTAACGGGATCGGCTGCATTAGCGGCACCCGCGACCAGGGCCAGTGTTGCAATAACAGAAGAAGCAATGTTGCTGAGTTTCATGTCTATTCCTTTAAAATGTAAATAACCCTTCCCGCGAAAAATCGGGAATAAGAAATACGTTCAATTGCATAATTGAAAACTTATTTCGGAGGAGACAAAGTAGCTCAGGATGTAATTTTTAAATATGTCAAAACACTGCCATTTCGCCAGGTCACATCCTAATCCCGTCTAAGAAATTGACCATCACTTAAGAAGGGTTTTTGCGCCTCACGGATGAAAACTCGTAAAGGGTGACTGACAGCGGCGCTCGCTTCTGACAAAATACAGGCAATCCCCCCTTTCAAACGTTACAGACGGAATCTTCTCTCTGATGGCAGCAAAGATTATTGACGGTAAAACGATTGCGCAGCAGGTGCGCTCTGAGGTCGCGGAAAAAGTGAAGGCGCGTAAAGCCGCCGGAAAACGCGCTCCCGGGCTGGCCGTTGTGCTGGTTGGCAGCAACCCGGCATCACAGATTTATGTCGGCAGCAAACGCAAAGCGTGTGAAGAGGTGGGGTTCGTCTCCCGCTCTTACGATTTGCCGGAAACCACCAGCGAAGCGGAACTGCTGGAACTTATTGACACCCTGAATGCCGATAAAGAGATCGACGGCATTCTGGTTCAGCTGCCGCTGCCTGCGGGCATCGACAACGTGAAGGTACTGGAGCGTATCGCGCCGGATAAAGACGTCGACGGTTTCCATCCGTACAACGTGGGCCGCCTGTGCCAGCGCGCGCCGCGTCTGCGCCCGTGCACCCCGCGCGGCATAGTGACGCTGCTGGAGCGTTATAACATCGACACCTACGGCCTGAACGCCGTGGTCATCGGCGCGTCCAATATCGTGGGCCGTCCGATGAGCATGGAGCTGCTGCTGGCCGGCTGCACCACCACCGTGACCCACCGCTTTACCAAAAACCTGCGTCACCACGTTGAAAACGCCGATCTGCTGATCGTCGCGGTCGGCAAGCCGGGCTTTATTCCGGGCGAGTGGATCAAAGAGGGCGCGATTGTCGTGGACGTCGGGATTAACCGTCTGGAAAACGGCAAAGTGGTCGGCGACGTGGTGTACGAAGATGCGGCGGCTCGCGCATCTTACATTACACCAGTGCCGGGCGGCGTTGGCCCGATGACTGTAGCAACGCTGATTCAGAATACTTTGCAGGCATGCGAAGAGTACCACGATGTAGAGGAAGCATAAGATGGCCACATTTTCATTAGGCAAACACCCGCACGTTGAGCTGTGCGATCTGCTCAAGCTCGAAGGCTGGAGCGAAAGCGGCGCGCAGGCGAAAATCGTTATCGCCGACGGGCGGGTTTTAGTCGACGGCGAGGTGGAAACCCGCAAGCGCTGCAAAATTGTCGCCGGCCAGACCGTGAGCTTTGAAGGGCAGAGCGTGACCGTGACGGCCTGAGTCCTCCTCACCCTCTCCCCAAAGGGGAGAGGGGATCAAAAATCCCCCCATATCCATCACGGTTATTTATCGATCAACTTCAAATAATCACTATTTCATCTGTTGAAAGGTGAGATTTCAGTTGCGCGTTTTTCACTCTTTCCCCACGATAAGTAGAACGTTCTACTAAAACGTTCTACTTACAATAACAGCGCTTAAAAAGCGTTACTCGGGGGAAATCAGCATGAGTCTGATATCAGGGTTTGTTAAATCGCTGTCTAAGTTATCGATGATTGGTCGCGCCTTAATGCTGCCAATTTCACTGCTTCCCGCTGCGGGCCTGCTGCTGGCCTTCGGCGATAAGTTCCACCTGCCGCTAATGATGAACGCTGGCGGGGTTATCTTTGATAACCTGCCGATGCTGTTTGCCATCGGCTCTGCTGTCGGTCTGGCCTCGGAATCCGGCATTGCAGCACTCTCGGCGGCGGTGTCGGTGTTTGTCACTAACATCACCATCAGTACCGTATTAAGCATCACGCCGGAAATGGCCTCACAGGGCGGAAAATATGCCATGGTGGTCGGCATCCCGACGCTGCAGATGGGCGTCTTCGGCGGGCTTATCTGCGGCATTCTCGCAGCCTGGTGCTACAACCGCTTCCACACCATGCAGCTGCCGGAGTTCCTCGGCTTCTTCTCCGGGAAGCGCTTTGTGGCGATCGCCACGGCGTTCCTCTCTTTCCTGATGGGGCTGCTACTGCCGTACGTCTGGCAGCATATTCAGGCCGGTATCGACGCGCTCTCGGTGATCGTAAACGGTGATAACCAGGCGGCATCGACCTTTATCTTCGGGCTGGTGGAGCGCGCACTGATCCCGCTCGGCCTGCACCACATCTGGTATCCATCCTTCTGGTATTCGTTCGGGGATTACACCACCCAGGCGGGCCAGGTGATCCACGGCGACCAGACCATCTGGTTCAAGATGCTCGAAGAGGGGGTGAAATCCTTCAGCAGCGACACCTACCAGAACGCCGGTAAGTTCATGCAGGGCGAGTTCCCGCTGATGCTGTTCGCGCTGCCTGCGGCATGCCTGGCGATGTACCACGAAGCGCATACAAAGAATAAGAAAATCGCGGCCGGTATTCTCTTCTCCGCAGCCCTCACCTGCTTCCTGACGGGGATCACCGAGCCGGTAGAGTTCACCTTTATCTTCGTGGCGCCGATTCTGTACGTCTTCAACGCCATCATGGCGGGCCT
Source organism: Astraeus odoratus (assembly GCA_016618355.2). NCBI lineage: Eukaryota > Fungi > Basidiomycota > Agaricomycetes > Boletales > Astraeaceae > Astraeus > Astraeus odoratus. The sequence continues at coordinate 48,685 of JADGIP010000018.1, read as the reverse complement.
GGCGTACATGACTATGTACCTGCTGCACGCGCATATCGCCAAATCGTTCTCGGCGGGCTTTATCGACTACCTGTCGTTCGGGATCCTGCCGTCGTTTAACGGCTATCAGACCAACTTCCTGAGTGCCATTATCATCGGCATTCCGATGGCGCTGATTTACTACTTCACGTTCCGCTTCGTGATCCGTCGCTTCGACGTGAAAACGCCGGGCCGTACGGAGGTGACCGCCAGCGCGAATGACAAGTCCGATTCCGAACTTGCCACCGAAATCATCGGCCTGCTGGGCGGTGCGCAGAACATTGACTCCGTCGGCTCCTGCATCACCCGCCTGCGTCTGGAAGTGGCGAAGAGCGATGCGGTGGACAGGGACGGACTGAACGGGCTCGGCGCGCGCGGCGTGGTCTTCGTCGGCGACAACGGGATCCAGGTGATTTTCGGTGCCAGAGCACAGTTTATCGCCCAGACCATGTCCACCATGATCGGCAAATAATAAGATGCCTGAACGACACGTCTCCTGTACGCTGGGAGACGTGTCTTATCCGGCTGATAATCGGTAAATTTCAGGGAGCGGTTTTGAAGAAAGTCAGCATCATTGATGTCGCAAAGCACGCGGGCGTCTCGGTCTCTACCGTGTCGCTGGTGCTACGTCAGAAAGGGAAAATCTCAGAGGCGACGATCGAGAAGGTCAATGCCGCCATCACGACGCTGGGCTATGTTCATAACGTTGCCGCTGCCAACCTCCGCGCCAACACCTCCAATCTTATCGGCCTGATCCTGCGCGACTTCAGCGACAGCTTTTCCATCAAGGTGATGGCGAGCATCGTTCAGGAGCTGGAGAAGCAGGGTTATATGGTGTTTCTCGGCCAGCCGCTGAACGACCAGGAACATCTGGAACGGACCCTGCTGTCGTTTAAGCAGCAGGGCGTCGCGGGCGTTATTTATCTGGCGTCTGACACCCGTAACGCCGCTTTACCGGAGCAGATCCGCCAGTGCCCGCTGCCGCTGGTGGCGGTCTCGCAGTCTCTGCTGGACGAAAAATGCAATCTGGTCATGCGCGATAATCGCCAGGCGGCGAACCTGGCCGCACGCTATCTTATCGAACGCGGACACCGCACGATCGCCTACATTGGCGGGCGCGAGGGCTGTCTTATCCGCGAGCAGCGCCTGCTCGGCTTTCGCAGCGCGATGACGCAAAACGGGCTGGTCTGGCGCGATGATTATTCACCGGCCTGCAGCGACGACACCCAGGCCGCCGCGATGGCAACGCGCCAGCTGCTGGAGAAAAACAGCTCCATCACCGCCCTGCTTTGCCACTCCCCGGATGCGATGATCGGCTCCATTTCCGGCATTCACCAGGTGGGCCGCACCGTGGGGAAAGACGTGTTCCTGACCCAGCAGGTGGCGCTGATCGGTTTTGAAGATATGCTCCACGTCAACCTCACCTCCCCTTCCTTCACCTACGTCTCTTCGGCCAGCGATGAAACCGGACGACAGGCGGCGGGGCTGATTATCCGCAAGCTGAAGGAGCCGGATCTGCAAACCCAGCGCATTACGCTGTCCGGGCAGCTTATCGCCCGCGAGTCGGCGTAAAATCAGAATTTGACACAGGTTTGCTGCAGCGAATTCGCTGCTATATTGCTGTGATTTGCCATGGATAATTGCAATGCCTACCGTTATCACTCACGCTGCTGTTCCCCTTTGCCTGGGCTTAGGTCTGGGAACGAAAGTCATCCCTCCCCGCCTGCTGTTTGCCGGGATCGTGCTCGCCATGCTGCCGGACGCCGACGTGCTGGCGTTCAAATTCGGCGTCGCCTACGGGAATATTTTCGGCCACCGCGGCTTTACCCATTCGCTGCTGTTTGCCTTTGCGGTACCGATACTCTGCGTGCTGATTGGCCGACGATGGTTCCGGGCCAGCCTGACGCGCTGCTGGCTGTTCTTAACCGTTTCACTGCTGTCGCACAGCCTGCTGGATTCCGTTACCACCGGCGGAAAAGGCGTCGGCTGGCTGTGGCCGTGGTCAGACGAGCGCTTCTTTGCGCCGTGGCAGGTGATTAAGGTCGCGCCGTTTGCGCTGTCGCGCTACGCCACGCCGTACGGGCATGAGGTCATTATCTCGGAACTGCTGTGGGTGTGGCTGCCGGGGGTGGTGCTGATGGGGATGTTGTGGTGGAAAAGAAGGTAAAAGTAGGCCCGGTAAGCGTTAGCGCCACCGGGCGTTACAGACTTACTTACGACGCCAGGTCGTCCCCTGCGGGCCGTCTTCCAGAATGATCCCCATCTCGGTCAGACGGTTACGCGCCGCATCCGCCGCCGCCCAGTCTTTGGCCTGACGCGCTTCCAGACGCGCCTTGATCAGCGCTTCAATTTCCGCCACTTCACCGTCGTCCGCCTGCGCGCCGCTCTGCAGGAACGCGTCCGGCTCCTGCTCCAGCAGGCCGAGCACGGAAGAGAGCTTACGCAGATGAGATGCCAGCGCATTCGCCGCTGCCATGTCCTCTGACTTCAGGCGGTTCACTTCGCGCGCCATGTCGAACAGTACGGAGTAGGCTTCCGGGGTGTTGAAGTCATCGTTCATCACCTCAACGAAGCGCGCTTCGAACGCTTCGCCGCCCGCCGCAGGCACAGATTTGTCGGTGCCGCGCAGCGCGGTGTACAGACGCTCCAGCGCCGAGCGCGCCTGCTTCAGGTTCTCTTCGCTGTAGTTCAGCTGGCTACGATAGTGGCCAGACATCAGGAAGTAGCGCACGGTTTCCGCATCGTAATACTTCAGCACGTCGCGCACGGTGAAGAAGTTGCCCAGCGATTTCGACATCTTCTCGCGGTCAACCATCACCATCCCGGAGTGCATCCAGTAGTTAACGTACTCGCCGCCGTGGGCGCAGGTGGACTGCGCAATTTCGTTTTCGTGGTGCGGGAACATCAGATCCGAACCGCCGCCGTGAATGTCGAAATGGTTGCCCAGCTGCTTGCAGTTCATCGCGGAACATTCAATGTGCCAGCCCGGACGGCCTTCGCCCCACGGGGATGGCCAGCTCGGCTCGCCCTCTTTGGACATCTTCCACAGCACGAAGTCCATCGGGTTACGCTTCACGTCCACCACGTCGACGCGCGCGCCGGCCTGCAGCTGGTCCAGGTCCTGACGGGAAAGCGCGCCGTAGGTTGGGTCCGTCGGGACGGAGAACATCACGTCGCCGTTTTCCGCTACGTACGCGTGACCGCGTTCGATCAGCTTTTCGGTGATCTCGATAATTTCGTGGATATGGTGGGTCGCACGCGGCTCGCTGTCCGGACGCAGAATATTGAGGGCATCAAAATCTTTGTGCATCTCAACAATCATGCGATCCACCAGCGCAACAAAGCTTTCGCCGTTTTCATTAGCGCGCTTGATGATTTTGTCGTCGATGTCGGTGATGTTACGCACGTACTTCAGGTTATAGCCCAGGAAGCGCAGGTAGCGAGAGACCACGTCGAACGCCACAAAGGTACGGCCATGGCCGATATGACAGAGATCGTAAACCGTAATACCACACACGTACATGCCGACTTCCCCGGCATGGATAGGTTTAAATTCCTCTTTCTGGCGCGTCATTGTATTAAAGATTTTTAACATCGAAGATTCCATGTAAACACGTGTGTGAGTTGTTTGTTCCCTATAATACCCATAATTCGGAATAGGATCAGCACACAATGCAAGGTGATTGCGTCCTGTGGTTATGCTATAACAAGCCCCTATATATGACCCGAAGGCGGGTCGACGTACCACAATAACGGAACAGGATGCAAAAATGGTTACTTTCCACACTAATCATGGCGATATCGTAATCAAGACCTTTGATGACAAAGCGCCTGAAACAGTTAAAAACTTCCTGGACTACTGCCGCGAAGGTTTCTACAACAACACTATTTTCCACCGCGTGATCAACGGCTTTATGATCCAGGGCGGCGGTTTCGAGCCTGGCATGCGCCAGAAAGAGACCAAAGAGGCGATCAAAAACGAAGCGAACAACGGCCTGAAAAACACCCGCGGTACGCTGGCAATGGCCCGTACTCAGGCGCCTCACTCTGCCACCGCGCAGTTCTTCATCAACGTAGCGGATAACGACTTCCTGAACTTCTCCGGCGAAAGCCTGCAGGGCTGGGGCTACTGCGTGTTCGCAGAAGTGGTTGAAGGTATGGACGTGGTCGACAAGATCAAAGCCGTCTCTACCGGCCGCAGCGGCATGCACCAGGACGTTCCTAAAGAAGACGTTGTGATTACAAGCGTGACCGTCAGCGAGTAATTCGTGGCGACACTCTTTATTGCAGACCTGCATCTGCAAACAGAAGAACCGGCGATAACCGCCGGTTTTCTGCGTTTTTTACGCGGTGAAGCGAAAAGCGCCGATGCGCTGTACATCCTGGGCGATCTGTTTGAAGCCTGGATTGGCGACGACGACCCTAACCCGCTGCATCGTGAAATGGCTGCCGCCATTAAAACGCTGGTAGATTCCGGCGTCCCCTGCTACTTCATTCACGGCAATCGTGATTTCCTGCTCGGCAAGCGCTATGCCCGCGAAAGCGGTATGACGCTGCTGCCGGAAGAGCAGGTGCTCGATCTCTATGGCCGCAAGGTGCTGATCATGCACGGCGACACGCTCTGCACCGACGATACCGGCTACCTGGCGTTTCGCGCTAAGGTCCACACCCCGTGGATCCAGAAGGTGTTCCTTGCCCTGCCGCTGTTTATCCGCAACCGCATCGCCGCCAGAATGCGCGCGGGCAGCAAAGCCGCCAACAGCAGCAAATCCCTGACCATCATGGACGTCAACCCGCAAGCTGTGGTGAGCGTGATGGAAAAGCATGGCGTTCAGTGGCTGATCCACGGTCATACCCATCGCCCTGACGTGCATTCTCTGAGCGCCAACGGTGAACCGGCCCATCGCGTGGTATTGGGCGCATGGCACACTGAGGGTTCGATGGTCAAAGTCACCCCGGAAGGTGTCGAACTGATCGCTTTTCCGTTTTAACGTTTTCTCGTCGTTTCGCTTGTTTCTCAGCCACGCAACCGTTTTCCTTGCCCGTATAACATGCTATTCTCTGTGCCCTCGAAAGCAGTGTGTTTCGCACCACAGGAGTTTTAAGACGCATGTCTTCCCGCAATAATCCGGCGCGTGTCGCCATCGTGATGGGGTCCAAAAGCGACTGGGCTACCATGCAGTTCGCCGCCGAAATCTTTGAAATCCTGAATGTTCCGCACCACGTTGAAGTGGTTTCCGCACACCGTACGCCGGACAAACTGTTCAGCTTCGCCGAAAGCGCCGAAGAGAACGGGTATGAGGTGATTATTGCCGGTGCGGGCGGCGCAGCACATCTGCCGGGCATGATTGCCGCCAAAACGCTGGTGCCGGTTCTGGGCGTCCCTGTTCAAAGCGCCGCGTTAAGCGGTGTCGATAGCCTCTACTCCATCGTCCAGATGCCGCGCGGTATTCCTGTCGGCACGCTGGCAATTGGCAAAGCGGGCGCGGCGAACGCCGCCCTGCTGGCCGCGCAAATTCTTGCAACGCACGACAAAGATTTACACCAGCGCCTGGCGGAGTGGCGTAAAGCCCAGACCGACGAGGTGCTGGATAACCCGGACCCGCGGGGTGCGGCATGAAGCAGGTTTGCGTCCTCGGCAACGGCCAGCTGGGCCGCATGCTGCGTCAGGCTGGCGAACCGTTGGGGATTGCCGTCTGGCCCGTCGGGCTGGACGCCGAGCCGGAAGCGGTGCCGTTCCATCAGAGCGTAATCACCGCCGAAATTGAACGCTGGCCGGAAACCGCCCTGACCCGCGAGCTGGCGCGCCATAACGCCTTTGTGAACCGCGACGTGTTCCCGATCATTGCCGACCGTCTGACGCAGAAGCAGCTGTTCGACAAGCTGGGCCTCGCAACCGCCCCGTGGCAGCTGTTGTCTGATAAAAGCGAGTGGAACGACGTCTTCGCCATGCTGGGCGAGCTGGCGATTGTGAAGCGCCGCGTGGGTGGCTACGACGGTCGCGGCCAGTGGCGCCTGCGCGCAGGCGACACCGCCGAGCTGCCGGACGACTGCTACGGCGAGTGCATCGTTGAGCAGGGCATCAACTTCAGCGGCGAAGTGTCGCTGGTAGGCGCACGCGGGCACGATGGCCGCACGGTGTTTTACCCGCTGACGCATAACCTGCATCAGGACGGCATTCTGCGCACCAGCGTCGCCTTCCCGCACGCCAATGCCGACCAGCAGGCGCAGGCGGAAGAGATGCTTTCTGCCATCATGCACGAGCTGGGCTACGTAGGCGTGATGGCGATGGAGTGCTTCGTCACGCCGTCGGGCCTGCTGATCAACGAGCTGGCGCCGCGCGTGCACAACAGCGGCCACTGGACGCAAAACGGCGCCTCCATCAGCCAGTTCGAACTGCACCTGCGCGCCATCACCGACCTGCCGCTGCCACAGCCCGTTGTTAACAGCCCGTCGGTGATGATCAACCTGATCGGGACCGATCTGAACTACGACTGGCTGAAGCTGCCGCTGGTGCATCTGCACTGGTATGACAAAGAGGTTCGCGCGGGTCGTAAAGTGGGTCATCTCAACCTGAACGACAGCGATACCGACCGCCTGAGCGCCACCCTGGAGGCGATCGTTCCTCTCCTGCCGCCAGAATACGCGAGCGGAATTGTCTGGGCACAGTCAAAGCTCAAGTAAGACATCTGCGCCGGGGAGTTGACCTTCCCCTTCCCCGGCGTACAATCCCCGCCCATTGCTGCTGAGTTTTCTTCTGGAATCACCATGAACGATGGAACGGACTATCGCGCGATCCTCGCGTCTGATACCCCTTTAATCGACGTTCGCGCGCCGATCGAATTTGCCCAGGGTGCGATGCCCGCCGCACTCAACCTGCCCTTAATGAACGACGACGAGCGTGCCGCCGTGGGTACCTGCTATAAGCGCCAGGGACCCGACGCCGCGCTGGCGCTCGGCCATAGTCTGGTGAGCGGCGAGACGCGGGAGGCGCGCATTAACGCCTGGCGCGAAGCCAGCCTTGCGCACCCCGAGGGCTATCTCTGCTGCGCCCGCGGCGGTCAGCGCTCGCATATCTCTCAGGCCTGGCTGAAAGAGGCTGGCATCGACTACCCGCTGATCCGCGGCGGCTATAAGGCCCTGCGCCAGACGGCGATTCAGGTCACCATTGAGCAGTCGCGAAAGCCGATGGTGCTTATTGGCGGCTGTACGGGCAACGGTAAAACGCTGCTGGTGAAGCAGCACGCGCAGGGCATCGATCTGGAAGGGCTGGCGCACCATCGCGGCTCGTCGTTTGGCCGCACGCTTACGCCGCAGCTTTCCCAGGCGAGCTTCGAGAATCACCTTGCGGTTGAGCTATTGAAAAAAGACGCCGCGCGCTGGGTGCTGGAGGACGAGGGCCGGATGATTGGCTCCAACCACCTGCCGGAGTGCCTGCGCGACCGCATGGTTGATGCCCCTATCGTTGTCGTCGAAGACCCGTTTGAAATCCGACTTGAGCGCCTGCGCGAAGAGTATTTTGACCACATGTGGGCGGATTTTTCTGCCGCGTACGGTGAGGAGGCGGGCTGGAAGGAGTACAGCGAGTACCTGCACCACGGCCTGTTTGCCATTCGCCGTCGGCTTGGGCTACAGCGTTTTGCGGAATTTACGGCGCTACTGGACGCGGCACTTGCCGAACAACAGCGAACGGGCAGCACCGACGCGCACTTCAGCTGGCTTGTACCGCTGCTGAAGGACTATTACGACCCGATGTACGGCTATCAGCTGGAGAAGAAAGCGGAGAAGATTGTCTATCGCGGGACGTTCGCAGAAATTGCCGAGTGGCTTAATCGCTAAAAAAAGCCGGGTGGCGAGGTAAAAGCAAAACGGCAACCTGGGTTGCCGTTTTTAATGTTTTTTCCCTCTCCCCGTGGGAGAGGGTCAGGGTGAGGGCATCAGGCCGCACCCTACATGACACCTTAGAAGTCGTAACGCAGACGCACCAGGTTCATGTCGCCCAGGTTGTCGGTGCTGGAGGTGAACACGTGTTCGTAATCCACGCGGAAACCGTAATCCAGCTGGAAGCTGATACCCACGCCGTTGTCGATGCGCTGGTAGTTACGGCCGTTCACGTACTCGATGCGGTCACCCATGAAGTAAGGCTGGATGGATTTCACCGCGTACTGACCGATTGGGAATTTGTACCCTGCGAAGTATTCAATACCCCACGCGTCGCCCGCAAAGTAGTCGTTAACAGACACTTTTTTGGTGGTCAGGAAGTTCTGGTACCAGCCGCCGCCAGCGGAGAAGGTCCAGTTGTCCGGCGTCCAGCTCAGCGCGGTACCGACAATATTCTGGTCGTAGGATTTGCTGTCGCCGTTGTCCGGGTTACGCATGTCCGCGCGGGTGTAGTTCCACGCAGCGCCCCAGGTCAGATCGGTGGTCAGGTGGTAATCGATACCCAGTGAGCCGCCGCCTTTACGCTTGTAGCGCAGGCCGTTGCCCGGCAGGTATTCGCTGTCTTCAAACAGGTAGGATGCATAGATGTCCGCATCGCCCACGGTTTTCTTATATTTCAGCATCTGGCGTGAACGGTAAGAGCCGTCGTAGTCGCCATTGATCCCGTTACCCGGCGCCTGGCCGATCATGTCGTAGTCCCAGATATCGGTTTTCGCGCCCACCACATCGTAGTACACGCTGTTCTGCTGGCCGAAGGTCAGCGTACCCCAGGTATCGCTCTTCAGGCCGGTGTAGAGCATACGGCGTGAGGTGTCGTGCGCGCCGTCGGCGTAGTGGTTATCCCAGTTAAACTGCGCCGGAATGTTCACCCCCAGCTCGTAGTAGCTGATCCAGCTGATGTCGTCAAACAGGTAGTAATCAGCCGCGAAACGGAAGCGGGTACCGCCGTCAAAGCCGTTACGCTTGTAGCCGTTTTTGCCGTCATCGCCGGTCATGTTCTGGAACTGAGGACGAATACTGCCGCCAACGGTGAAGTTCAGGCGGCTCAGCGGGTTACCCGCCTGAGGATCCTGCTTAAGTACGGTGATTTCTGCCTGAGATGCAAAAGTAGTCAATGCCACTGCCGCGCCGATCGTTGCCGCCAGCGCTGATTTTTTTATAGTCATTATTTTTCCTTAATAGACACGCTGCTAAATATTTAGCTGGTGAATATTAACCGGAAATTTTCGGGCTGTGTGGGCGGGTTTTTAATGTTTTGTGCTACTAAATGCGTTGGCATTATCACTTTGTGCTATTTAAGCATTACGCACCGGCATAAAAACCGGTGCGTAATTATTACCATGCCAAATCAATTCACAAACTGCCGGAACAGGGCCTTACCCTTTAACAATCGCGCCCCGAGCCAGCCCCCGCAGAGGGAGAGCAGCACCGCGCCGCAGAGAGGGAGTACTAGCCAGAGACGCCAGTCAGGCTCCCACGGGAAGTCGAAGACCTTTGTCTGCAGCACCGCCAGCGCCGTCTCCGCGCCAATCGCCGCGACCAGACCCGCCACCAGCCCAAGCAGCGCAAACTCGCTCCAGAGCGTCGCCCGCAGCAGCCGCTTACCCGCGCCGAGCGTGCGGTAGACTATCAGTTCCTGATGACGCTGGCGCATGCCCACCTGCACCTGAGCCAGCAGCAGCAATATGCCGCAGATTGTCACCAGCACCACCATCACCTCCAGCGCGCGGCTCACCTGCTCCAGCACCTGCCCGACCTGTTTGAGGATCGCGCCAATATCCAGCAGGCTCACCGTCGGGAACTCCCGGTTAAGCTGCGTCAGCATGCCGTTGCCGTTTTCCCAGCGGAAGCTGGTCAGCCAGCTCTGCGGCTGCCCGTCCAGCGCGCCCGGCGGGAAGATGAAGAAGAAGTTTGGCCGCAGGCTTTCCCAGTCCACTTTACGGAGGCTGGTGACTTTGGCGGTAAAATCCTGGGTATCACCGGTGAAGGTCACGCTGTCCCCGAGCTTCACGTTCAGGCGCGTCGCCAGCCCCTCTTCCATCGACACCTCTCCCGCTTTCGGCGGCCAGCTACCGGCGGTAATCGGGTTATGGTCGGGACGTTTCTCCTGCCAGGTCAGGTTGAGTTCGCGGTTAAGCGACTCGTCCTTGTTCCCCTCAGTTGACTGACCGTTGATCTGCGTCAGACGCGCGCGGACGATGGGATAGAACGACTCGGGAATAATGTGATGCTCCGACAGGAAGCCCTTCAGCGGCGTCACCTGTTCCGGTGCGATGTTGATCAGGAAATAGTTCGGGCTTTCCGGCGGAAGCTGCTGCTGCCAGCGATCCAGCAGATCCCCGCGAAGCACAAGAAGCAGCGCCAGCAGCATAAACGACAGCGAAAAGGCCGACAGCTGGCTGAGCGTTGACCAGGGCTGATGCAGCAGGCGGTTGACCGCCAGCCGCACCGGCAGGGATTTTACCGTCAGCCTTTTCAGGACGTTGAGCAGTATCCAGCCCAGCACGCCGCACAGCAGCGCCAGTACCACCGCGCCGGCCAGCACGGCCCACAGCAGGGTGCTGCCGCCCATCAGCCAGGCCAGCAGCCCGACCGCAACAGCAATAATCGCCGGAAGATAGAACTTCAGCGGCCAGACGTTCGCCACCACATCATTGCGCAGCACCCGCAGCGGCTGCGTCGCGAGCAGCAGGCGGTACGGGCGCAGCCCCACCAGCACCGAGATCACCGTCATCGCGCCCATCGCCCACAGCCACGGCCAGAGGCTTGCCGGGGGCAAAGCGGCCGGCAGCACCGGTTTCAGCATCACCATCAGCAGTTTTTCAAACAGCAGGCCTATTATTCCGCCAGTGAGCGCAGAGAGGGCCAGCAGCATCAGCCACTGGCCGACGATCAGCTTGCGCAGCTGCGCCCGCCCCGCGCCGAGGGTTTTAAGGATCGCCACCAGGTCGTAGCGGCTGCGGCAGTAGTGCCCCATCGCCACGGCAACCGCCGCCACCGCCAGCAGCAGGGTTAACAGCGCCGACAGCAGCAGGAACTGTTGGGAACGTTCGAGGGATTTGCCGAGCGCCCCTTCGTCCTGCTCCAGCCCGTACCAGCGGTGTTCCGGCTTGAGCTGCGGCAGAAGCCATTTTTCATACGCCTCCAGCTGCGCGGGCGTGCCGCCAAACTTGTAGCGCCAGGTGACGCGGCTTCCCGGCTGGACGGCGTTGGTTTTCGCGACATCGGCGGTGTTCATCAGCAGGCGCGGCGCGAGCTGGAACGGGTTAAAGCCGGAGTCGGGCTCCTGCACCACTTCCCCGGCGATTTTCAGCGTGGCATCGCCAACGTCAATACTGTCGCCGGGCTTCAGGTTGAGAAGTGCCATCAGGCGCGATGCCAGCAGCACCGTGCCGGGCGTCGGCTTTAGCCCCGGCGGACTGGTTTGTAATTCCCCGTACATCGGGTAGATGTCGTCCACGGCCTTCACGCTGGCGAGCTGCGGGGTGTCCCCCGCGAAGGTCATGGTCTGGAAGGTGAGCTGCTCCCCCACCTTTAGCCCTTCCTTGCGCGCTTCCTCAATCCAGCCAGGCGGCACAGGACGCGAGCTTTGCAGCGCCCGGTCCCCGGCCATAAATTCGCGGCTCTGCTGGCTGAGCCCTTTTTCCATACGGTCGCTGACGCTGCCGAGCGCCAGCACACAGGCCACCGCCAGGCTTAACGCCAGCCAGACAATGAGCAGCGAGGGCGAGCGCCATTCGCGCCAGAACCAGCGGGCGATCATGCTTCCTCCTGAAGAATACCGTTCACCAGCCGCAGGCGGCGGTCGCAGCGGGCGGCCAGCTGCGGATCGTGGGTCACGAGGATCAGCGTGGTGCCATGTTCGCGGTTAAGCGAAAACAGCAGGTCAGCAATTTTGTCGCCGGTTTTACGGTCAAGGTTGCCGGTGGGTTCATCGGCAAACAGCACTTCCGGGCGGCCGTTAAACGCCCGCGCCAGTGCCACGCGCTGCTGCTCGCCGCCGGAAAGCTGTGCCGGAAGATGGTCGAGGCGCTTGCCCAGGCCGAGCTGTTCCAGCAGCGCTTTGGCGTGATCGCGGCTTTCGCGACTCTTTTCGCCGCGCAGCAGCGCCGGGAGCTCGACGTTTTCCAGCGCGTTCAGGGTCGGGATCAGCATAAAGGACTGAAAGACAAAACCGATATGCCGCGCGCGCAGCGCGGCTCGCGCCTCTTCATCAAGCTGGTGCAGCGGTTGCCCGACCAGGTGGACTTCGCCGCTGCTGCCGTCGTCCAGACCGGCCAGAATCGCCAGCAGCGTAGACTTGCCGGAACCGGATTCGCCAATCAGCGCGATGGTTTCGGCGCGTTTGACAACGAGTTCAACTCCGGTAAGGATTGAAAGCTCCTGCTCCCCCTGACCGACGGACTTCTTAAGACGATGAACTTCAACACTGTTTTCCGCTGGCATTTGCCCTTCCTGTTTTTGATGCTGATGACCTTCCGCGCGGCGGCAGCGGACACGTTACTGATTCTTGGCGACAGCCTGAGCGCGGGCTACCGCATGGCGGCCAGCGCGGCCTGGCCGGCTCTGCTCAATGACAAATGGCAAAGCAAGACGACCGTTATCAACGGCAGCATCAGCGGCGATACCTCGCAGCAGGGTCTGTCGCGCCTGCCTGCGCTGCTTAAGCAGCATCAGCCGCGCTGGGTGCTGGTTGAGCTTGGCGGTAATGACGGCCTGCGTGGCTTCCAGCCTCAGCAAACCGAGCAAACGCTGCGTACCATTTTGCGGGACATCAAGGCGGCAAACGCCCAGCCGCTGCTGATGCAAATTCGCCTGCCCGCCAACTACGGTCGTCGGTATAATGAGGCCTTTAGCGCGATCTACCCTAAGCTTGCCAAAGAGTTTGATATTCCGCTCCTGCCATTTTTCATGGAAGAGGTCTATCTCAAACCCCAGTGGATGCAGGACGACGGTATCCACCCCAATCGCGATGCGCAGCCGTTTATTGCCGACTGGATGGCAACGCGGCTGGCTCCTTTAGTTAAACATGACTCGTAATTCAGCGGAGTTCCTGACAGGTAAAGTTATGCAAAAATCGGTCTTAATTACAGGATGTTCCAGCGGAATCGGCCTTGAGAGCGCGCTTGAACTAAAGCGCCAGGGATTTAGGGTGCTGGCAGCGTGCCGCAAGCCTGACGATGTCGAGCGCATGAACGGGCTGGGCTTTACCGGCATACAGCTGGATATGGACTCGCCGGAGAGCGTTGAACGCGCCGCCGACGAGGTGATAGCCCTGACCGAAGGCCGTCTGTACGGTCTCTTTAATAATGCCGGTTACGGCGTGTATGGCCCGCTGGATACGCTCTCGCGCGAAACGCTGGAGAAGCAGTTTTCAACCAATTTCTTTGGCGTCCATCAGCTCACCATGCGTCTGCTCCCGGCCATGCTGCCGCACGGCGAAGGGCGCATCGTGATGACATCGTCAGTGATGGGGCTGATTTCCACCCCGGGCCGCGGCGCCTACGCGGCCAGCAAATATGCGCTGGAAGCCTGGTCCGACGCCCTGCGCATGGAGCTGCGCCACAGCGGCATCAAGGTCAGCCTGATTGAACCCGGCCCGATCCGCACCCGCTTTACCGAAAACGTTAACCAGACCCAGGCGGATAAACCGGTCGAAAACCCCGGCATCGCCGCACGTTTTACCCTCGGGCCAGAGGCGGTGGTTGCCAAAGTGCGCCATGCTTTTGAGAGCGAGCATCCCAAAATGCGCTATCCGGTGACGCTGGTCACCCATGCCGTCGGCTGGTTAAAGCGCCTGCTGCCGGGCAGGATAATGGACAAAATTTTGCACGGCTGAGTTGAAGCAACGACGCTCATCCCCATGTAAAGAGTAAACCGACAAAAGAGAAAGCCGCATGTCCGTACAGAATATCGTCAATATTACAGAAGCAAACCTGCAACAGGTCCTCGAACAGTCGATGGCTAAACCGGTGCTGTTCTACTTCTGGTCTGAGCGCAGCCAGCACTGTCTGCAGCTGACGCCGGTGCTGGAAAGCCTTGCCGCGCAGTACAACGGTCAGTTCACTCTGGCGAAACTGGACTGTGACGCCGAGCCGATGGTGGCGTCGCAGTTTGGTCTGCGCGCCATTCCAACCGTTTATCTGTTCCAGAACGGCCAGCCTGTCGATGGCTTCCAGGGCCCCCAGCCGGAAGAGGCGATTCGCGCCTTGCTGGATAAAGTGCTGCCGCGCGAAGAAGAGCTGAAAGCGCAGGAAGCGATGGCGCTGATGCAGGAAGGCAAATACGACGAGGCGCTGCCGCTGCTGAAAGAGGCGTGGCAGCTGTCGAACCAGGACAGCCAGATCGGCCTGCTGCTGGCGGAAACGCAGATCGCCCTGCACCGTTCAGAAGACGCGGAAGCCGTGCTCAAGACGGTTCCAATGCAGGATCAGGATACCCGCTATCAGGGGCTGGTGGCGCAGATTGAACTGCTGAAGCAGGCGGCGGACACCCCGGAAATTCAGCAGCTGCAGCAGCAGGTGGCCGACAACCCGGCGGATGCCGCGCTGGCAAGCCAGCTGGCGCTCCAGCTGCATCAGGTGGGACGTAACGAAGAGGCGCTGGAGCTGCTGTTCAGCCACCTGCAGAAAGATCTGGCTGCCGCAGACGGTCAGGCGCGCAAGATGTTCCAGGAGATCCTGGCCGCGCTGGGCACCGGAGACGCGCTGGCGTCGAAGTATCGTCGTCAGTTGTACGCGCTGCTCTATTAACAAAAAATGCCCGGTGGCGCTAACGCTTACCGGGCCTACAAAAACCGATATTACCCCGTCTTTTTCAACGGCGTCACCACCAGCTGGTGGCGCGGGTTGTAGAACTTCCGATAGGTCAGGTAGCAGGCAATGATAGTGGACAGGCTCGCCGTGGAAAGCAGCATAAACGTCACCATGATCTGATACTTAATCGCTTTTACCGGATCGATACCGGCAAAGATCAGCCCCGACATCATGCCCGGCAGGCTCACCAGCCCCACCGTTTTGGCAGAATCCACGGTCGGGATCAGCGATGAGCGAATGCTCTCACGAATCAGCCGCGCTGAAGCCACTTTTGGCGTCGCCCCCAGGCTTAACTTCTCCTGCAGCTGCTGCTGTTCACTGCTGAAACGCTGGCCGAGGTTGTTGTAGCACAGGCCAACGGCCACCATGGCGTTTCCCGCAATCATCCCGGAGATAGGGATCACCTGCATCGGCGTAAACTCAATCGAGCCAGAGAGCACCAGCACCGCCAGGGTGAGCGCCGTCCCGGTGGTAATCGCGATAAATGACGAGATAAACGCCTTATCAATATATTTACTGCGTTTCTGCGCGTTCCACGCCGCGTTAAAGCAGATGAAGAGCACCATCAGCAGCGTCAGCACCGCGTGGTTGACGTTGAAAATATACTTCAGCACATAGCCGACGATGACGAGCTGTACCACCGCGCGGCAGATACTCCAGACAATATCTTTTTCCAGGCCCAGCTTTTCCCGGTAGCTGACGACGATAGCAATCAGCACCAGCACCATCGAAAACGCCAGAGATTCATTGGTAATGTTATGCTCACCCACGGTTGGCCTCCTGCATTTTCCCGCCGTGCGGCTGGAGCGTAATCACGTCATCCGCATGGGTAATTTCGTTTGAGTCGTGCGTCACCCACAGCACGGCAATATTCTGCTCGCGGGCGTAACGATGAATAATCTCGTTGACGTTGCGTTTGTTGGTATCATCGAGCGCGCTGGTGATCTCATCCAGCAGTAATACCTTCGGTAAGAACTGCAGATTACGGATCAGCGAGACGCGCTGCTTTTCGCCGCCCGAGAGCTCACTGATGGATTTGGTCAGCGTCTCCTTCGCCAGGCCAAAACGGGCCAGATCGTCGATGAATTTTTCCGGCTCCGGCGTTTTATTGCGGATTTGCCACGGAAAAATCAGGTTATCAAAAACCGTGTCGCCAAAAAGCACGGGCGTTTGTACGCAATAGGAGACCTGCTGGCGATAGCTTTCCGGGGAAAGTGACGCAATATCCTGCCCTTCAAACAGAATGGTTCCCTCCGTTGGGCTCAGCAGAGAGGCCACGATCTTCAGTAAGGTGCTTTTACCGCAGCCTGACGGCCCCGTTATCAGCTTGAACTCACCGGGAGAAAGGTTAAACCCGACATGCTGAAGGATCGTGTTATTTGCGACACGAAAGCCGACGTCCTTTATCTGCAAAACTGCATTTTCGTTGTTCATATTTTTTCCAGTAACTCCTGAGCGTTATTAGCATAATCCGTGCCGCACGTTCGTCACAACGCGTTTTAGCGCCCCCTTTCGCCACCAAGACTTCCAATTGTGTTTACCGTGTATTCATTAGACATGCTTTACACTTTCGCTTTACAGTTTACGCCGTGACCTTAGCGACACTTCCGTATCCCTGGTTTAGAACATTCGTTAAAGTGGTGTTAAGCTCTGCCCGCAACACAATAAGGAAGTACAAGAATGTCTAATATTCACACTTTTTATGAGTTTTCTGAACTTGAACCCAGCGTGAAAACCATCGATCAGCTGCTTGCCGCCATTGCTTCAGAATCCGTTACGGCTTATGTGTTCGGGGGAGAGCTTGTCCGGTTCGTTAAGGGCCTGCTGAAGATGAAGCCGGTCATTCAGCTGAAGAATTGCCGCTTTGCGTTTGATAACGGCACTCGCTTCGTTGAAATCGACGGCAGAGGGAATGTCAAAGAGTTCGAGCCGGGCAAGGTTCCGGCCTGGTTCCAGTCTCCCGGTGAGTTTGCCCGCGGCCAGTGGCTGGTCAACCATGATTTTGCGGACCTGATGACGCCGGAATTTATCCGCGCGTTTATCGAACGCTTCCCGGACGTAAGCAAACGACGCGAACACGCGAACCTGCTGTTCGATCTGCAGCTCAATAAGCTGGCGCCCGCGCAGCCCGCGGCGAAAAAGACCGGCAACGTTCAGGGCAAAACGACCAAACCCAAAGTCACCGATCTGCAGTCTTTCGAACTCTTCAGCCAGTTTTATGCGCGTATGAAAACGGCAGTCTGTGCAGACCAGTTCCCGACGCTGCAAATTCTGACGGGACACGACGCCGTCAACGACGCACCCACCTCTCTGAAGGGCGCGGTACGCACCTGGTTTAAAGGGATCACCGGTCAGCTTCCGCCGAACAACAAGCGCGTGGGCGCGGGCAATGCGGAACTGTTCTGCGCGCCGATCCGCGAGCAGCTGCGCCAGGTCGAAGAGATTGGGCTGGAGACCTTCTATCACGGCCTGTCGAAAGCCATCGCCGATGCGGGTGACGATGCGCTGATCGCTGACTTTATTTACAGCTACCACTAACGCTCTGCCCCGCCCGTCGGACGGGGCGAATTTTAGCCCATTAGCCGATATACTTACGAATAGCAAACACGCGCTTTTTCTCATCAAAGCATGCAAAACAGGAGGTTTTTATGCTCATCGTTGTTCCCGTCCTTATATTCGTCGCGCTGGTTATCGTGGGCGCAGGTGTCAAAATTGTCCCTCAGGGTTACCAGTGGACCGTCGAGCGCTTTGGCCGCTATACCAACACGCTGCAGCCCGGCCTAAGCCTGATTGTTCCGTTCATGGACCGGATTGGCCGCAAGATCAACATGATGGAGCAGGTGCTGGATATCCCCTCTCAGGAAGTGATCTCCAAAGATAACGCCAACGTTACCATTGATGCCGTCTGCTTTATTCAGGTGATTGATGCGCCGAAAGCGGCCTATGAGGTGAGCAACCTGGAGCTGGCGATCGTCAACCTGACGATGACCAACATCCGTACCGTGCTCGGCTCGATGGAGCTGGACGAAATGCTCTCCCAGCGCGACAGCATCAATACCCGCCTGCTGCACATTGTTGACGAGGCAACGAACCCGTGGGGGATCAAAGTCACCCGTATTGAGATCCGCGACGTGCGCCCACCGGCAGAGCTGATCGCCTCCATGAACGCGCAGATGAAGGCCGAGCGTACCAAGCGTGCCTATATTCTGGAAGCCGAAGGGGTCCGTCAGGCGGAGATCCTCAAAGCGGAAGGGGAAAAACAGTCGCAGATCCTGAAAGCCGAAGGCGACCGTCAGTCCGCGTTCTTACAGGCAGAGGCGCGTGAACGTTCCGCAGAAGCGGAAGCCCGCGCAACGCAGATGGTCTCCGAGGCGATTGCCGCCGGTGATATCCAGGCCGTGAACTACTTCGTGGCGCAAAAATATACCGATGCGCTGAAAGAGATCGGCTCCGCGAACAACAGCAAAGTGGTGATGATGCCCCTGGACGCCAGCAGCCTGATGGGCTCTATCGCGGGGATCGCCGAACTGATCAAAGACAGCGGAAACGAGCGTAAAAAATGATTGAGCTCATCGTTGCACATCCTCATGCCTTCTGGCTAAGCCTCGGTGGCTTATTGCTGGCGGCGGAGATGCTTGGCGGCAACGGCTACCTGCTCTGGAGCGGTGTTGCCGCTGTCATTACGGGCCTGCTGGTCTGGATCCTTCCTCTGGGCTGGGCGTGGCAGGGCGCGCTGTTTGCCGTGCTGACGCTGGTTGCCGCCTGGCTGTGGTGGCGCTGGCTTAACCGTCAGGTCAAAGAGCAGAAACCGCTGTCCGCGCATCTCAACCAGCGCGGACAGCAGATTGTCGGCAAGCGCTTTACGCTCGACGCCGCGCTGGTGAACGGGCGCGGGCACATGCGCGTGGGCGACAGCTCGTGGCCGGTGGTGGCCGACGACGACCTCAGCGCCGGAACGCAGGTTGAGGTCATTGCGGTGGAAGGGATTACGCTGCGGGTAAAAGCCTGCTAGACGTGGGTTTTGCGATGGCAGCAGCCGGCAAGATTATCAATAATCGGGCAGTCGGCGCTGTCATCACCCGGACAGGATTCCGCCAGCTGCAGCAGCTGTTCGCGCATCGCCTGTAGCTCGATGATGTGGCGCTCGATCTCCGCCACTTTTTCCAGCGTGCGTTTTTTCACGTCCGCACTGTGGCGCTTCGGATCGTTAAACAGGTTAACCAGCTCGCCGCACTCTTCCAGGTTAAACCCCACCTGTCTTGCCTGGCGCAGCAGCGTCAGTTCATCGAGATGCAGCTGCGTGTAGCTGCGGTAGCCGTTTTCACTGCGCAGCGGTGGCGTTACCAGCCCCTTCTCTTCATAAAAGCGGATCGCCTTGCTGGTTAAGCCGGTTTTTTTTGCCACGTCACTGATATTCACATTTCCCCCTTGACCTTCCCCTTGATGGAAGGTTTAACCTTCATAACAGTTAGCGAAAAGCGTTACTCCGGTCAACAACTGACCAATATATTATACGGGAGTTTTGTTATGTCTCACACTATCGACCTGACGCTGGACGGCCTCTCCTGCGGCCACTGCGTCAAACGCGTTAAAGAAAGCCTGGAACAGCGTCCTGACGTTGAAAGCGCTGAAGTGACCATCGACCATGCCGCCGTGACCGGCAGCGCCAGCGCGGACGCGCTGATTGATACCATTAAACAGGCCGGTTATGGGGCGGAGTTAAGCCACCCAAAGGCTAACCCGCTGGCAGAGTCATCATCCCCGTCGGAAGCGCTGACAGCGGCCACTCCTGAGCTTCCGGCAGCGGATGATATTGATGACAGCCAACAGCTGCTGATCAACGGCATGAGCTGCGCCAGCTGCGTCTCCCGCGTGCAGAACGCCCTGCAGGCGGTACCGGGCGTCGCACAGGCACGGGTCAACCTTGCGGAGCGTACTGCGCTGGTGATGGGCAGTGCCTCCGCCGCAGATTTAGTGCAGGCCGTGGAAAAAGCGGGCTACGGGGCGGAGGCCATCGAAGATGATGCCGAGCGTCGCGAACGCCAGCAGGAAACGGCTATTGCCACCATGAAGCGCTTCCGCTGGCAGGCGATCGTCGCTCTGCTGGTCGGTATTCCGGTGATGGTGTGGGGCATGATGGGTGACAACATGATGGTCACCGCAGACAACCGCACGCTGTGGCTGGTGATTGGTTTAATTACCCTTGCGGTCATGGTCTTTGCAGGTGGGCATTTTTATACCAGCGCCTGGAAGAGTCTGAAAAACCGCACGGCGACGATGGATACGCTGGTTGCGCTCGGTACCGGCGCGGCGTGGCTGTACTCCATGAGCGTGAACGTCTGGCCCCAGTGGTTCCCGATGGAAGCCCGCCATCTCTATTATGAAGCCAGCGCCATGATTATCGGCCTGATTAACCTGGGCCACATGCTGGAAGCGCGTGCCCGTCAGCGCTCCTCGAAAGCGCTGGAACGCTTGCTCGATTTAACCCCGCCGACGGCCCGCGTGGTCACGGACGATGGGGAAAAAAGCGTCCCGCTGGCGGAGGTACAGCCGGGCATGACGCTGCGCCTGACCACCGGCGACCGGGTGCCCGTCGACGGTGAAATCACCCAGGGCGACGCCTGGCTGGATGAAGCGATGTTGACCGGGGAGCCGATCCCCCAACAAAAATCACAGGGCGATGCGGTTCATGCCGGTACGGTAGTGCAGGACGGCAGCGTGCTGTTTCGCGCCAGTGCCGTCGGTAGCCACACCACGCTGTCGCGTATTATCCGCATGGTCCGCCAGGCCCAGAGCAGCAAGCCGGAGATTGGCCAGCTTGCTGACAAAATCTCGGCCATTTTTGTGCCGGTAGTGGTCGGCATTGCGCTGCTGAGCGCGGCGATCTGGTATTTCTTCGGCCCGGCACCGCAGATTGTCTACACCCTGGTCATTGCCACTACGGTGCTGATCATCGCCTGTCCGTGCGCTCTTGGCCTGGCGACGCCGATGTCAATTATCTCCGGCGTGGGCCGTGCCGCCGAGTTTGGCGTGCTGGTCCGTGATGCGGATGCCCTGCAGCGGGCGAGCACCCTGGATACGATTGTCTTTGATAAAACCGGCACGTTGACCGAGGGCAAACCGCAGGTAGTGGCCGTGAGTACCGCTGGCATTACGCAAGAGGACGCGCTGCGCCTTGCCGCCGCGCTGGAGCAGGGTTCCAGCCACCCGCTGGCCCGCGCTATTCTCGATAAGGCGAATGCTTCTGCCCTGCCGCAGGTCAGCAATTTCCGTACCCTGCGCGGGCTCGGCGTCAGCGGTGAAGCCGACGGCCACGCGCTGCTGCTGGGTAACCAGGCATTGCTGAATGAAAACGGTGTTGATACGTCCGCGCTGGAAGAAGAGCTGAAAGCACAGGCGTCTCGGGGCGCCACCCCGGTTCTGCTGGCGGTGGATGGCAAAGCCGCCGCGCTGCTGGCCGTGCGCGATCCGCTTCGCCAGGACAGCGTGGATGCCTTACAGCGCCTGCACCGCGCGGGCTATCGCCTGGTGATGCTGACCGGGGATAACCCGACCACCGCCAACGCCATCGCGAAAGAGGCCGGTATTGATGAGGTCATTGCGGGCGTGCTGCCGGACGGCAAAGCGGACGCCATCAAGAACCTGCAAAGTCAGGGTCGCCAGGTGGCGATGGTGGGCGACGGCATCAACGATGCCCCGGCGCTGGCCCAGGCGGACGTAGGGATAGCCATGGGTGGCGGGAGCGATGTCGCCATTGAAACCGCCGCCATTACGCTGATGCGCCACAGCCTGATGGGCGTTGCCGACGCCCTGGCCATTTCGAAAGCCACGTTGCGCAACATGAAGCAGAACCTGCTGGGGGCGTTCATCTATAACTCGCTCGGTATTCCGGTTGCTGCCGGCATTTTGTGGCCGCTAACCGGCACCCTGCTGAACCCGGTGGTTGCGGGTGCGGCGATGGCACTCTCCTCCATTACCGTGGTGAGCAACGCCAACCGTCTGCTGCGGTTTAAACCGAAGGATTGAACCTTGTTCTCGTACGCGCTAGCATGACCCTTTCCGGTCATGGAGCGCGTATGAGTCTGTTTAATCGTATAAAAGCATCGTTTCGCGCCCTCTTCCCCCGCCGCTATGCCTGGCCCGGCCTGGATATCTCGCTTCCCGGCGGGCAACACCTGCACCTGGTCGGCAGCATCCATATGGGCACGCAGGGAATGTCTCCTCTGCCATCCGGTCTGATAAAACGCCTGAAGCGCGCCGACGCGCTGGTCGTCGAGGCGGACATTTCCGGCCACGAGTCGCCGTTTGCCGGGCTTGAAAGCGATCTCCCGCTGGCGGAGCGCCTGAACGACGACCAGCTCGCGGAGCTGAGGCGCGTGGCGACAGAAACCGGCGTGTCGCTCTCCATGATTGACACCCTGCCGCTGTGGCAAATTGCGATGGTGCTGCAGGCCACGCAGGCGCAGCGTCTGGGCCTGCGCGGTGACTATGGCATTGATTACCAGCTGCTGAACGTGGCGCGGGCGCGCCGTATGCCCATCATCGAGCTGGAAGGGACGGACAGCCAGATTGCGCTCCTGCGCCAGCTTCCTGACGACGGTCTGATGCTGCTGGATGATACCCTGACCCACTGGCACACCAACGCGCGTCTGCTGCAAACCATGATTGGCTGGTGGCTGGATGCGCCGCCCGCGGACGGTAAGCTGGCGCTACCGTCGACGTTCAGTGAATCGCTTTATGATGTGCTGATGAATGCGCGCAACAAAGCCTGGCGAGAGACGCTGCATGCTTTACCTGCGGGGGAGTACGTGGTCGCAGTCGGGGCGCTGCATTTATACGGCGAAGGGAATTTGCCGTCGCTGTTGAAATAAAAAAATGGCCAATATCTCTATTGGCCCGTCAAAGAGGAATTTCATCGTTTTTATTATACCGAAGTGACCTTCGGCTGAGCCGATTGTCGCTCAAAGTGACCATCACTGCCAACACTATTGCGCAAGATGGTGCTATTTTTTAGACAAACGTCAGGCGTATGCTGGCTGCATGAATTGTCTGTCGTAAGAAGGATAGCTATGACTCCCGCCGTTAAATTACTCGAAAAAAACAATATTTCTTTCCGGATCCATACCTACGATCACGATCCGAACGAAACCAACTTTGGTGATGAAGTGGTGCGCAAGCTGGGGCTGAACGCTGACCAGGTCTATAAAACGCTGCTGGTGGCGGTGAATGGCGATATGAAGCACCTCGCCGTGGCGGTAACGCCCGTTGCCGGACAGCTCGATCTCAAAAAGGTAGCGAAAGCGCTGGGGGCGAAAAAGGTGGATATGGCGGACCCGATGGTTGCGCAACGCACCACGGGCTATCTGGTGGGCGGGATCAGCCCGCTCGGACAGAAAAAACGGCTGCCGACGCTGATCGATGCGCCTTCGCAGGAATTTGAGACGATCTATATTTCGGGCGGTAAACGCGGGCTGGATATTGAACTGGCCGCGGGCGATCTGGCGAAAATGCTGGACGCGAAGTTTGCGGATATTGCCCGCCGGGAGTAAAAAAAGCCGGGTGGCGGCTACGAGGTAAAAGCAAAACGGTAACAGGCGTTACCGTTTTTTGTGTTCGCGCCCTCTCCCGGTGGGAGAGGGTTGGGGTGAGGGCATCAGGCCGCACAACACTACTGCCAGCTCACCTCACCTTTCGGCTCATAGGCATTCACGTCAATCGGCGAGTTCTGCTCGATGTACTGCTTCAGCACTTCCGCATCAATAAAACCGGTGTTTACGTAGCCCGGTTTATTATCGATGTGCGGATAGCCGTCGCCGCCGGTGGCGTTAAAGCTTAACGTCGCCAGACGGTAGGTTTTCGCAGGGTCTACCGGCTCGCCTTTGATTTTGAGATCGTTGAGCTTGCCGTCCTTCGCCACAAAGCTGACGTTGGCAAACTGCGGATAGGCACCCGAGTCCGGCTTCATCTGCGCCACAGCGGTCAGGTAGTCAACGACCTCTTTCCCGCTCATATCCGCATACACCACCACGTTGCCGAACGGCTGCACCTTCAGCACGTCTTTATAGGTGATGTTTCCGCCTTCGATGGAGTCACGAATGCCGCCGCCGCTCATCACGCCGAAGTCCGCATTCGTGCGCGCCATCTGCGCCGCCAGCACCAGATGGCCCATGTTGGTCTGCACGAAGCGGACTTTACTGCGGTCCCCTTCCAGACGACCGTTCAGCGTGCCGATTTTCACGTCCAGCTGCGCCTTGCCCTTGTTCTGGAACGGCGTCAGCAGGGAGAGCATCTGCTGGTTTTCAGCAATCTCTGGCGTGTAAAGTACGCGCTCGCTTTTCCCGTCGGGGTAGGTGACTTTCTTCTTCAGGTTCACCGGGATGAGCTGATAGCGCACCAGCTTCATCTCACCGTTACGAAACTCAAAGTCCGCCCGACCCACGTATTTACCCCACTCGTGGGCCTGCACAATCCAGATCCCGTTCTGACGATCTGGCGCACACGGCGTGCCCGGCACGTAGTCCACCTGCTTTTTGTTCTCCGACGCCATGCACACCGGATCCTGCGAGTGACCGCCCACAATCATCGCCAGCGAGCCCGCTGGCAGGCTGCGCGCCATCTCCACGTCGCCGGGCGCATTGGAGCCGTGCTCGCCGTTATCGTAGTGTCCCATGTGGGTAGTGGCGATAATCACGTCCGGCTTTTCGTTCTGCTGCAGCTCCTGAATCACCAGCTTCGCTTCGTCTGCCGGTTTGCGGAATTCGATATCGGTGAAGAACTCAGGGTTACCGATTTTTGCCGTATCGTCGGTGGTTAAGCCGATGACCGCGATTTTGAGATCCTGACGCTTAAACAGCGCCCACGGTTTAAACAGACGTTCGCCGGTGCTTTTCTGGTAAATATTGGCGGAGAGGAACGGGAATTTGGACCATTTCTCCTGCTGGCGCAGCACGCTCAGCGGATTGTCAAACTCGTGGTTGCCGACGGCCATCGCGTCGTAACCGATTAAATTCATGCCGCGGAAATCGGGTTCAGCATCCTGTAAATCCGATTCCGGCACGCCGGTATTAATATCCCCGCCCGACAGCAGCAACACGCTGCCGCCCTGGGCCGCCACCTCTTTGCGAATGCCGTCCACCAGTGTTTTTTGCGCCGACAGACCATACTCGCCGTATTCACTGCGCCAGAAATGACCGTGATGATCGTTGGTATGCAGAATGGTGATTTTATAGGTTTTATCTTTTTCATACGCCTGCGCGGGCAGGCTTGCCAGGCCCCATGCGGCAATAAGCGCCAGCGCGACGCCCCGCTTCATTAACTTCATCTTCTCTCTCCCTGACCAATAGACAAAGGCAAAAATTACAGTGACTAACAAGAATAGACAAATAAGTTTTCAGAATTGCGACTTTCTTCAAATGTCACGGACGAGTATGTTAGTCGGATAATAATTACTCCCTGCATCTCTAATAACAAATTGACGTGGTATTTATGGCAATCAGTGAATCAACCCAGCCCGCTCCGGGCGCGCCGGCGTCGCGCACCTCTTTTAAAGTTTTAGGCGCAATCAGCCTCTCGCACCTGCTCAACGACATGATCCAGTCGTTGATTCTGGCGATCTACCCGCTGCTGCAGTCCGAGTTTTCGTTAACCTTCGTACAGATCGGGATGATCACCCTGACCTTCCAGCTGGCCTCGTCGCTGCTGCAGCCGGTGGTGGGTTACTGGACGGATAAATACCCGATGCCGTGGTCGCTGCCGATAGGCATGTGCTTTACCTTAAGCGGGCTGGTGCTGCTGGCCATGGCAGGCAGTTTTGAAGCGGTTCTGCTCGCCGCCGCGCTGGTGGGAACCGGCTCGTCCGTCTTCCATCCGGAATCGTCCCGCGTGGCGCGTATGGCCTCCGGTGGCCGTCACGGGCTGGCGCAGTCCCTCTTCCAGGTAGGGGGCAACTTCGGTAGCTCCCTCGGCCCGCTGCTGGCGGCGGTGATTATCGCCCCGTATGGCAAAGGCAACGTGGCCTGGTTTGTGCTGGCCGCCCTGCTCGCCATTGTCGTGCTGGCACAGATCAGCCGCTGGTACGCCGCCCAGCATCGCGTGAACAAAGGGAAACCTAAAGCGAAGGTTATCAATCCCCTGCCTCGTAATAAGGTCATTCTTGCGGTCTCCGTGCTGCTGGTGCTGATTTTCTCGAAATACTTCTATATGGCGAGCATCAGCAGCTATTACACCTTTTATCTGATGCAAAAATTCGGATTATCGGTACAAAACGCGCAGTTCCATCTGTTTGCTTTCCTCTTCGCGGTGGCCGCAGGAACGGTAATTGGCGGGCCGGTGGGGGATAAAATTGGCCGTAAATATGTCATTTGGGGCTCTATCCTCGGCGTGGCGCCCTTTACCCTCATTTTGCCGTACGCCAGCCTTGAATGGACGGGGATTTTGACCGTGATTATTGGTTTTATCCTCGCCTCCGCGTTTTCCGCCATCCTGGTCTATGCCCAGGAGCTGCTGCCGGGTCGTATCGGTATGGTTTCCGGACTTTTTTTCGGTTTCGCCTTCGGCATGGGCGGGCTGGGTGCAGCGGTATTAGGGATGGTTGCGGATCACACCAGCCTCTTCCTGGTTTATAAAATCTGCGCTTTCCTGCCACTTCTTGGGATGTTGACCATATTCCTGCCTGATAACCGCCACAAAGCGTAAATTACGGGCAGCCAAAGTTTGACTTTGGCTGCCTGACAGCCTGATGCCATAAGGGTTTCTTCTTTCTCCTCTTGCGTAATTTATCAAAATGCGCTTTTTTACGCGCATATTGCTGTTTTATTCAAACTTCAACAATTATTCATAAACATAAGGGTAAAAATTGTCATAAACTATTACCTGGCTTTTTGGTATTCACGCCAAAAATGGAACACTCACCACGAAAGGAGACGGAATGCACCACGCCACACCGCTTATTACCACCATTGTTGGTGGACTTGTGCTCGCTTTTATCCTTGGCATGATTGCCAATAAGCTGCGTATTTCTCCTCTTGTCGGCTATTTGTTAGCGGGTGTACTGGCGGGGCCTTTCACGCCAGGCTTCGTTGCGGATACCAAACTGGCACCAGAACTGGCGGAACTCGGCGTGATCCTGCTGATGTTTGGCGTCGGTCTGCATTTTTCGCTGAAGGACCTGATGGCGGTAAAGTCGATCGCCATACCCGGAGCGATCGCCCAGATAGGGGTGGCGACGCTGCTGGGCATGGCGCTTTCGGCAGTGCTGGGCTGGTCGCTGATGACCGGCATCGTCTTTGGGCTGTGCCTCTCCACCGCCAGTACCGTGGTGCTGCTGCGCGCGCTTGAAGAGAGGCAGCTGATAGACAGCCAGCGCGGGCAAATCGCGATTGGCTGGCTGATTGTAGAAGATCTGGTGATGGTGTTGACGCTGGTGCTGCTGCCCGCCGTCGCAGGGATGATGGAAAAAGAGAACATCGGCTTCGCCTCGCTGGCGCTGGATATGAGCATCACCATCGGTAAGGTGGTGGCCTTTATCGCCATCATGATGCTGGTGGGCCGCCGTCTGGTGCCGTGGATCATGTCCCGCAGCGCGGCGACCGGCTCCCGCGAGCTGTTTACGCTCTCCGTCCTTGCGCTGGCGCTGGGCATCGCCTTTGGCGCCGTTGAACTGTTTGATGTCTCCTTTGCCCTGGGGGCGTTCTTCGCCGGGATGGTGCTGAACGAGTCCGAGCTGAGCCACCGCGCGGCGCACGATACCCTGCCGCTGCGCGATGCGTTTGCCGTGTTGTTCTTCGTCTCCGTCGGGATGCTGTTCGATCCGCTGGTGCTGATCCAGCAGCCGCTGGCCGTGCTGGGCACGCTGGCGATCATTATTTTTGGTAAGTCGCTCGCGGCTTTCTTCCTGGTGCGAATGTTCGGCCACTCCCCGCGCACGGCGCTGACCATTGCCGCCAGCCTGGCGCAGATCGGTGAGTTCGCCTTTATTCTGGCCGGCCTGGGTATGGCCCTGAACCTGCTGCCGCAGGCGGGGCAAAATCTGGTGCTGGCGGGGGCAATCCTCTCCATCATGCTAAACCCAGTATTGTTTGCCTTGCTGGAAAAATACCTCGAGAAGACCGAAACCCTCGAAGAGCAGACGCTGGAAGAGGCAACGGAAGAAGAGAAGCAGATCCCGGTGGATATTTGTAATCACGCCCTGCTGGTGGGCTTTGGCCGCGTGGGTAGCCTGCTCGGCGAGAAGCTGATGGCGCAGGGCATTCCGCTGGTGGTGATTGAGACGTCACGCACCCGCGTGGATGAGCTTCGCGAGCGCGGGATTCGTGCGGTGCTGGGCAATGCGGCGAACGAAGAGATCATGGAGCTGGCGCATCTGGACTGCGCCCGCTGGCTGCTGCTGACCATTCCAAACGGTTATGAAGCGGGTGAGATTGTGGCCTCCGCGCGTGAGAAGTGCCCCGGTATTGAGATCATTGCCCGAGCGCACTATGACGACGAGGTAGAGTACATTACCGAGCGCGGCGCGAATCAGGTGGTGATGGGCGAGCGTGAGATTGCGAACACCATGCTGACGCTGCTGACGAAGCCGCCAGTTGAAGAGGCAGTTACGGGGTAAGTTTGCTGCGGCCTGATGCCCGCACCCTGGCCCTCTCCCACAGGGAGAGGGAACAAATACTAAAAACGGCAACCACAGGTTGCCGTTTTGCTTTTACCTGTCCCAGTACGCCTCTTCGAGGCTGTCTTCTCGTTCCGGCAGACCGCGCGTTAAGCGCGGCGAATGCTGGTTCAGTACCTGGTAGCTCACGCGGTTGGCGTACTTACACACCTGCGCCAGCGACGAATAGGTCAGCCAGCTGAACTTGTGCTTGCTGGAGTTCGGCACGTTAGTTTTGTGATAGGCGTTCGCGGTAATGTCATGCAGCAGCGCGGCAAGCGCGCCGTCGCCCGCGCCGTTAGTGTTCATGATCTTCTCCGGCCCGCCCATATACGGCGCAATGTGGGAGTAGATACGCAGCGGATTCACGCAGTCTTTGTGACGCATGCCGCGGCTGAACTCGTACTGGTTGAACTCCGCAATCGCCCCCGGCAGCAGCGGGTGCTGGGTTTTGCGCTTGCTCTCTTCTTCCGTGAACCCCGCCATATACAGCCCAACCGGACCCGCGGTGCAGAGCACCAGATCCACCCAGTCCAGCGCTTTGTCGGACGCCAGTAGCGGATCGCTTTCACCGGTCAGCGCCTCGGCCTCTTCTTCGTTCATCGCCAGAATCGAGACGTGCTCTTTCAGGAAGGTCTGCCACCACTCCGGGTTATCGGCAATCACGAATTTGGTGCCCAGGGTTAACACCACCGGCACATCGTACTTTTTGGCGTACTCAATCGCCTTCATGGTCGCTTCCGGCATCGGCTCGCCCGGCTTGCAGCGCACCAGGTAGGAGGTCAGCACCAGCGCAGACGCGCCCGCGATCACCTCTTCGGGAATGCTTTCCGCGCGCAGCTTGTTCATGTGGCCCGGGCTGATGGCAAAGGTACGCTCGCCGGATTCGCCGATCAGCGTAAAGCAGCGGCCAATCGGCCCGTCTACGCCCTGGAGATAGTTAAGATCGGTGCGGCTGGAGGTGTTGCACAGGTAGCGGTAGGCGTAGCCACCGATTTCGATATTGCTGCACATCACGCCGAGCAGCACCGAGCGGTCATCTGCCAGCACCGAGTAGTTGTGCATGGTGTTGCCGATGGTGCCGCCAGCGAACTGATGGGTAATCAGATTTTCGCGCACCAGCTCCTGGTACAGCGCTTCGGCAACGTCGTCCTCAATCACCAGCGAGTGACCGGCGCTCAGACCGTAACGGGCGACAAACTCATCATCCACTTTCGCTTCAATGTCCACCAGCGTCTGGTCGATACCGACAACCCAGGCCGCGCTGGTTTCATTTTCAGGCTGGATTTGCTGCAGGAGCGGATCGCGGGCATCGACGGGAAAGTAGTGTTTGGATTTGCGTTTACCGGGAAATTTCATGGTCTGAACTGTACGAAGAATATGGGCCGGGAATGGTAGCACAAACCCGGCCCGGAGTGCGATCAGCGGCTGTTCGTCACCAGCGAGACCATCATGTCGATATGCTCAGGTGAGTCGTTAAGCGCCGGAATGTACTCATACTTTTCGCCGCCGGCCTCAAGGAAAAATTCCCGGTTTTGCACCGCGATCTCCTCCAGCGTTTCAAGGCAGTCCGCCGAGAAGCCCGGCGACATCACCTGAATGTGCTTCACGCCCTTCTCGCCGAGCATTTTGAGGGTTTCATCGGTGTACGGCGTCAGCCACGGCTCGCGGCCAAAGCGCGACTGGAAGGTCATCATCACCTTCTCCGGCGGCAGGCCAAGGGCGGAGACTAGCTCGCGGGTGGTATCCCGGCAGCGCTGGGGGTAATCATCCCCTTCATTGGCGAAACGCTGCGGAATACCGTGATAGGAGAGCAGCAGCAGATCCGGCTCGCCGTGTTTCTCAAACGATGCTCGGGCGCTGTTGGCAAGCGCCTTAATGTAGAGATCGTTATCCGCATAATCGCGAATAAAGGTCACGCCCGGAATGCGGCGACGCGTCTTCAGAATACGCGCCAGCTCGTCCCAGACGGCGGCCACCGTCGAGCAGGAGTACTGCGGATACAAGGCCAGCACGACGATATGATCCACGCCCTGTGCCAGCAGCGCGTCGACGGCGCTTTCCAGCGAAGGTTTACCGTAGCTCATGCCGAGTGCGACGGGGATATCCGGCAGACGGGCGGCCAGCGCTTTTTCCTGACGACGGCTGTACACCATCAGCGGCGAGCCCTCTTCCATCCAGACGGACTGATAAAGTTTGGCGACGCGCGGAGAGCGAATCGGCAGAATGACGCCACGCAGCAGCGGCCACCACAGCAGTCTCGGAAAATCCACGACGCGCGTGTCGCTTAAAAATTGTCGCAGGTAGCGTTTTACCGCCGCTGGAGTGGGTGCTTCTGGGGTGCCCAGATTGGCAAGCAGGATGCCGGTTTTCGCCTGACTCATTCACGCCTCTTAACCATTTGATAGGTTGTCAATTGTAGCGGAAATGCGTTTAAACGAAACCCATTGCTGTAATAGGTAAGATGAGAATATTTCTCACCCGGAAGCCCGGGTGAGAGGCGCGTGATTAGCCGAGGATTTTTTCCAGCTCTGCACGTACGTCAGCCACGGCTTTGGTGCCGTCAACTTTGGCGTATTTGGTGTTACCCGCCTGCGCTTCTTTGGTGTAGTAGCCAATCAGCGGCGCGGTCATCTGATGGTATTCCACCAGGCGTTTACGCACGGTCTCTTCCTGATCGTCTTTACGGGTGGTCAGCTCTTCGCCGGTCACGTCGTCTTTGCCTTCAACCTTAGGCGGGTTGAATTTGATGTGGTAAACGCGGCCAGAGGCAGCGTGCACGCGACGGCCAACGATACGGTCAACGATCAGCTCGTCCGGTACGTCGAACTCCAGCACGTAGTCCACGTTGATGCCCGCTTCTTTCATGGCGTCAGCCTGAGGAATGGTGCGCGGGAAGCCGTCCAGCAGGAAACCGTTACGGCAGTCTTCCTGCGCAATGCGCTCTTTAACCAGCGCGATAACCAGCTCGTCGGTTACCAGCTTGCCTGCGTCCATGATGTCTTTCGCTTGTTTACCCAGCTCGGAGCCAGATT
The DNA here is from genome assembly GCA_016618355.2 of Astraeus odoratus. NCBI lineage: Eukaryota > Fungi > Basidiomycota > Agaricomycetes > Boletales > Astraeaceae > Astraeus > Astraeus odoratus. The sequence goes on along the minus strand of JADGIP010000018.1, from coordinate 17,234 downwards.
TTACAGCGGCGCGCAGCATGTCACCGGTGGAGATTTGCGGAATACCGTATTTCTCCATGATGAACTGAGCCTGAGTTCCTTTACCCGCGCCCGGAGCGCCAAGCAGAATAATACGCATTGCGAAAATCCCCTCAAATGTCGTTTCAATTTTTCAAAAGCGCTAAACAATACCACCAGAACGGGCGTGGCTCAAGGAAGGCGGGAAGGCTGAAACGGTTAATGGGGGGAGATAATTTGGGAGAGTGCGGTCTGGTGCCCTCACCCCGGCCCTCTCCCACGGGGAGAGGGAGAAGACCAGGGGAGACGTGGTCAGTTACGCCAGCAGCAGCGCATTCACACGTTTAATGAACAGGTTAGGATCTTCCAGGGTGCCGCGCTCGGCCAACAGAGACTGATCCAGCAGGAGTTCAACCCACTCGGCAAAGCGAGCTTCATCCTGGGTATCCGCCGCGCGTTTCACCAGCGGATGATCCGGATTAAGCTCAAAGATATATTTCACTTCCGGCACGGCCTGGCCCGCCGCGGCGAACAGCTTCGCCATCTGGGTGCTCATTTCGTCCGCATCGGTGGTGACAATCGCCGGAGTATCGGTCAGACGGTGCGTGAAGCGTACCTCTTTCACGCGGTCGCCCAGCAGGGTTTTGACACGCTCAACGAACGGCTCCAGCGCCTTCTCGGCTTCTTTCGCGCTTTCGTCCACTTCATCCGCCAGCTTGTCGATGGACTCGTCGGCTTTGGCAACGGACTGGAACGCCTTACCGTCGAACTCGGTCAGGTAGTTCATCATCCACTCGTCGATGCGGTCAGAAAGCAGCAGCACTTCGATGCCTTTCTTACGCAGCAGCTCCAGGTGCGGGCTGCTCTTCGCTGCCGCATAGCTGTCGGCGGTGATGTAGTAGATCTTCTCCTGCCCTTCCTTCATGCGGGAGACGTACTCTTCCAGCGACACGGTCTGGGCGGAGGAGTCGGTATGCGTAGAGGCGAAGCGCAGCAGTTTGGCGATGGTTTCAACGTTCGCCATGTCTTCAGCCGGGCCTTCTTTCAGCACCAGGCCGAACTGTTTCCAGAAGGTCTGGTATTTTTCCGCGTCGTCTTTCGCCAGTTTTTCCAGCATCTGCAACGCACGTTTGGTCAGGGCGTTACGCAGATTACGGGTGACGGTGCTGTCCTGGAGGATTTCGCGGGAGACGTTCAGCGGCAGATCGTTGGAGTCTATCAGGCCACGAACAAAGCGCAGGTAGTTCGGCATGAACTGCTCGGCGTCGTCAATGATGAAGACGCGCTGCACGTACAGCTTCAGGCCGTGCTTGTGATCGCGGTTCCACATGTCCCACGGTGCCTGTGCTGGGATATACAGCAGGCTGGTGTACTCCTGCTTCCCTTCCACGCGGTTGTGGCTCCAGGTCAGCGGGTCGGTAAAGTCGTGGGCGATGTGCTTGTAGAACTCGTTGTACTCGTCGTCTTTGATTTCAGCCTTGTTACGCGTCCACAGTGCCTGCGCCTTGTTGATTTTCTCCCAGGAAACAACGGTTTCACCGTCTTTCTCTTCCTGTTTTTCAATCTCTACCGGCAGCGCGATGTGGTCGGAATATTTGCTGATGATGGAGCGTACGCGCCAGTCGTTCAGGAAATCATCTTCGCCTTCGCGCAGGTGGAGGGTGATTTCGGTGCCGCGATCCGCTTTGGTGATGTCATCAACGGTGTATTCGCCTTCCCCTTTGGATTCCCACAGCACGCCGTTCTCGGCGCTGTCGCCCGCGGCACGGGTGCGCACGGTGACTTTGTCCGCCACGATGAACGCCGAGTAGAAGCCTACGCCGAACTGGCCAATCAGCTGGCTGTCTTTCGCCTGGTCAGAGCCCATGGACTCCAGGAACGCTTTGGTGCCGGATTTAGCGATGGTGCCAAGGTGGTCGATCACCTCGTCGCGGTTCATCCCGATGCCGTTATCAGCGATGGTCAGGGTGCGGTTCTCTTTGTTGAAAGAGACGCGCACGCGCAGTTCGCCGTCGCCTTCATACAGATCCGGATTGGACAGCGCGCGGAAGCGCAGCTTGTCCGCCGCATCGGAGGCGTTGGAAATCAGCTCACGCAGGAAAATTTCTTTGTTGGAATACAGGGAATGGATCATCAGGTGCAGAAGCTGTTTTACTTCTGACTGGAAACCACGGGTTTCTTGTCCTTTCATCTAAGTCGACCTCAACAATGCCATTTAATGGGGTTGTAAAACGTTGAGTGAGAGATGGGGATAAGGGGGGAAATTTTCAAGCGGAGGCCGCGCGCGCAGCCTCCGTTTGGTCAGAAAATAATCTTGTGTCGTCCGGCCAGCGAGTGCGACAGCGTGGTGCCGTCGACCATCTCCAGTTCGCCGCCGACCGGCACGCCGTGGGCGATGCGGCTGGCGTCAACGCCGTACTGCGCGCACAGCTCGGCGATATAGTTGGCGGTTGCCTCCCCTTCCACCGTCGGGTTGGTGGCGAGGATCACCTCTTTGATGGTTTCGGACTCAAGACGCTGTTCAAGGCGATCGAGACCGATATCGTCCGGGCCAATGCCGTCCAGCGGGGAGAGGTGCCCCATCAGCACAAAGTAGCGGCCGGAAAACTGCCCGGTTTGTTCGATGGCGTAGATGTCCGCCGGACTCTCCACCACGCAAATCTGACCGTTTTCCTGACGACGCGGGTTCGTACAGATGTTACACACGTCCTGCTCGGTAAAGGTCCGGCAATCCGCACAGTGACCAATTTCTGACATGGCGCGGGTCAGAGCCTGCGCCAGGCGCATCCCGCCGCTGCGGTCGCGCTGCAATAGCGTAAACGCCATGCGCTGCGCTGACTTAGGGCCAACGCCCGGCAGGCAGCGCAGTGCTTCCATTAACTGCGTGAGCAGCGGACTGGTTTGCATCAGAACGGCATCTTAAAGCCCGGCGGCAGCTGCATACCGCTGGAAACAGAGGCCATTTTCTCTTTCTGGGTTTCGTCGATACGGCGAGCGGCATCGTTAAACGCGGCTGCAACCAGATCTTCCAGCATCTCTTTGTCGTCTTCGAGCAGGCTCGGGTCGATTTCAACGCGACGGCAGTTGTGCGCACCGTTAATGGTCACCTTGACCAGACCGGCACCGGATTCACCCGTGACTTCCAGCTGAGCGATCTCTTCCTGCATCTTCTGCATTTTTTCCTGCATCTGCTGAGCCTGCTTCATCAGGCCACCCAGACCGCCTTTTCCACCAAACATAGGCTTCTCTCTTCTTTCACGTTTAAGGATTACAACCGTAAGTCAGACTCACGATCAAATGGGGCGAATACTCTCTTCATCCAGATCGGCGTCGAAGAACCGGCGCAGGGTCTGGATGTTGTTATCCGCAATAATTGCCTCGCGCGCCTGCGCGAGCTTCTCTTCATAAATGGCCTGGCGCCACTCGAGCGGCGTTTTCACTGCCGGATTATCATCTTCAATGATAGTCAATTCAACCGGTGAACCCTGTAAAGCAGCAAGCGCCTCGGCCAGCGCCTTTTGCGCGCCAGGGGAATTGAGGTGCCGCTGGCCCGGACGCAGGTGCAGACGCACCTGATTGCCGTCCTGCTCTTTCCAGGCGTTCAGCGCGACCTGCTCCACCAGCTTCGGCAGCTGGAGTTGGCTGACCTCAGCGGCCCAGGCGTCGCGCGCGATGGACTCTTCGGCGAGCTTAGCGGAAAGCTCCGGCGTTTTTTCATGCTCCAGCGCCTTTTTCAGCGCTTTCGGCGTGGCGACCACTTCCTTGACCGTTTCAACAACGGTGGTCGCCTTCCAGCGGTAAGCCTCTTCTTTCACCGGGGCTTTCTGCTCGAGCGCGGACGGTGCCGGACGCGACTGTACACGCTCCGTTACCGAGGCCAGTCGTTCAAGCGCGGCGTTGTTCACCGGCCGCGCTCTTCCTGGCGCTGCCGGTTCACTCTTTTTTGGTTTGGTTACTCCCTGCGCACGCTGCAGCTGGCTGCGTGCGGCAAGCACCGAACTGGTGGCATCCGACAGCGGCACGTTTTGCTGTGGCGGCGGCGTCGGCTGCGGTGGCACCTGCTGCGGTGACATTACCGCCGTAGGGGCGACCGGGGCAAAAGACTGCCGCGGCGCTTCAGGTTCCGGCAACGGCATGCGCGGGTGGAACGCCAGCGCGCGCAGCAGCGTCATTTCGACGCCCATCCTGGGGTCCGGCGCGAACGGTAACTCTTTGCGGCCAATCAGCAGCGTCTGGTAATACAGCTGCACGTCGGCAGGCGGCACGGTGCGGGCAAGTTCACGCATCCGCTGTTCAATAGCGGCCATATCCGCACCGATGGCCGACGGAGACAGCTGCAGCATCGCCACGCGGTGCAGCAGGCTGAGCATCTCGACCAGCAGCGCTTCCCACTCAATACCGCGGGCAGCGGCCGCGTTCACCAGCGACATCACGCGCTCGCCGTTGGCGGCAATCATCGCTTCGATGAGCGACAGCGCCTGATCGTCATCCAGCGTGCCGAGCATGGTGCTGACCGCTTCGGTCGAGAGCTTGCCGTCACCGCTGGCAATCGCCTGGTCGGTCAGGCTTAGCGCATCACGCAGGCTGCCGTCAGCCGCGCGGGCCAGCAGTTGCAGGGCGCGCGGCTCGTGAACGATCTTCTCTTCATCAAGGATGTGCTCAAGCTGAGCGCGGATCTGCTCAACGTCCAGCGCCTTCAGGTGGAACTGCAGGCAGCGCGACAGGATGGTGACCGGCAGCTTTTGCGGATCGGTGGTCGCCAGCAGGAATTTAACGTGCGCGGGCGGCTCTTCCAGCGTTTTCAGCAGGGCGTTAAAGCTGTGGCGCGACAGCATGTGCACTTCATCGATCAGGTAGACCTTGAAGCGGCCGCGCGCCGGGGCGTACTGCACGTTGTCGAGCAGATCGCGGGTGTCTTCCACCTTGGTACGCGAGGCGGCGTCGATCTCGATCAGATCGACAAAACGCCCCTGCTCGATCTCGCGGCAGTTGTCACACACGCCGCACGGGGTGGCGGTGATCCCGGTTTCGCAGTTCAGACCTTTCGCCAGCAGACGGGCAATAGAAGTCTTACCGACGCCGCGGGTGCCGGAAAAAAGATAGGCGTGATGGATGCGACCTAGCGACAAGCCGTTCGCCAGGGCCGTCAGCACATGTTCCTGACCGACAACGTCAGCAAAGGTTTGTGGTCGCCATTTACGGGCTAACACCTGATAACTCATGGGCAGGCTCTGCAACGCTGGAAGGTGAATTTATGGAGGGGAATGCTATCACAACCTCACCCATTGAGCGAGGTTGTGAAAACCGGGATTAATGACCCGGGAAAGGCACCAGGCTGTAGCTGGTAATGCCCTGTTTTTCCAGGCGCTGTTCACCGCCAAGATCGAACAGGTTGATGATGAAGGCCGCGTCGGTCACTTCACCACCCAGACGGCGGATCAGCTTGACGGTCGCTTCAATGGTGCCGCCGGTTGCCAGCAGATCGTCAACCACCAGCACTTTGTCGCCAGGCTTGATCGCGTCAACGTGGATCTCCAGCTGATCGGTGCCGTACTCCAGCTCGTAGCTCTCGGCGATGGTTTCACGCGGCAGTTTGCGCGGCTTACGCACCGGCACAAAACCCACGCCCATCGCCAGCGCAACCGGTGCGCCAAACAGGAAGCCGCGGGCTTCGGTACCTACTACTTTGGTGATCCCGGCGTTTTTATAACGCTCGACCAGCAGTTCAATGCTGAGCGCGTACGCTTTCGGGTCTTCCAGCAAGCTGGTGACATCACGGAAAAGAATGCCAGGCTTTGGATAGTCCTGGATGCTTTTGATGCTATTTTTCAGATATTCAAGCTGCTGTGCAGTTGCGGTCATCGGTTTGTGCCTAAATGAAACAGTGTTACTCACGGCGCGCGAAGAGTCGGTCAAAGTAACAGTTGTTTAACCTTTGACCAGGCGCACCTGTGCTCGAAAACGGTCGAATTTACTGGCTGCGCGCCATAATTGCAACCGCCATGATGAGGCTTCAGTGCTTTTGTTGCTTTTCATCAACCACGGGGATCCGCCACATGAAGATCAGCAGGCAGGCCAGGATCGCCAGCAGCAGAATACGCACCCACATCATGTTCACCAGCCATAACGAAACGGCGAAGGTGATCAGGATAAAGGCAATGGCGCGCGGCTTGGCCCCGGGCGGCATGGCCCGGTGTTTTTGCCAGTGCCGCAGGTAGCCGCCAAACCACGAGCGGTACAGGAGCCAGTGGTGAAAACGCGGCGACGAACGGGCGAAGCACCAGGCGGCCAGCAGGATAAACGGGGTGGTCGGCAGCAAGGGCAAAACCACACCTAGCGTACCCAGCACTACCGCGAGCCAGCCAATGATGATTAAAATAGTACGCTGCATAATGCGAATCGTTATCAAACTGAACGGCTACTTTACCACTGGAGAGCGCATTGAAAACAGCACTGCTTCTTGAGAAGCTGCAAAATCAGCTGATCGCTCTGCGGGCGCAGGCCACGCCGCTGATGGGACACGCCACGCTGAAACCGCGCTTTGACCGGCAGCTTTTCCGCACCCGCAGCACCGTCATTCAGGATTACCTTGCTGAGATGCAGACCAACCTTGATGAGCTTCGCCACGCGGTTGAGAGTGAACAGCAGGAACAGGTGGTGTGGCTTGCGGAGCATCTTACCGAGCAGATCACCGCCCTGCACCGCGAAATCGCCGCCTGGCCGCTACGGGCGTGGGACAGCGCCTCGCCTGGGCTGGGAAAATGGCAGCGCAAGCGGCTGGAGAACCAGGAGTTTGAGCGGCGTCTGTTTGAGATGAAGCGCGAGCGCGAAACCCGCCTGAACAACAGCGAAACGCTGGAAGAGCAGCAGCTATTGATGCGCGAGATTAGCGCGCTGGAAGGCCGCATCGTCCGCTGCAGTCAGGCGCTGGATGAGATTGAACGCGTGATTGAACGCCTGACCCGTTAACTGGAGCCACATCTATGTCACTGGAAAATGCACCCGACGAGGTCAAGCTGGCCGTCGATTTGATTATGCTGCTGGAGAATCATGAGATCCCGGCCGAGACGGTGCTTAAAGCGCTGGAGATTGTGCGGCGGGATTTTGAGGGGAAACTTCCCCCTCACTCTAACCCTCTCCCACAGGGAGAGGGAAAATAGATTAAGCCGGAGTCGGGTCGTCGCCCTTAATGTCGCGCTTCACTTCCGTATGCTCATCACCTTTCTCATTATGCAGGTGAACCTCAAGCTGGTTGAAGGCGATGTTAATGTTGTTTTCACGGCACAGGCGGTCGATCGCGCGGTTCAGTTCATCAACGGTGTAGCTGCGATCGCGCAGTTCACGCACGTATAAACGCAGCTCGTGATCCAGCGTGCTTGGCCCGAAGGTGGTGAAGAAGACGTCTGGCGCAGGATCGTGCATGACTTTTGGATGCGATTTAGCGGCTTTAAGCAATACCTCTTTCACTTTATCCAGATCGGAACCGTAGGCCACGCCGAGGCGAATCACCACGCGCGTGGTGGTATCCGAGAGCGACCAGTTGATCAGACGCTCGGTCACGAACGCTTTGTTCGGGATGATCACCTCTTTACGATCGAAGTCAGTGATGGTGGTCGCACGAATTCGGATCTTGCTGACGGTCCCGGAGAACGTGCCGATGGTGACGGTATCGCCGATACGCACCGGACGTTCGAAGAGGATAATCAGGCCGGAGACAAAGTTACCGAAGATCTCCTGCAGGCCAAAACCAAGACCGACCGAGAGGGCCGCCGCCAGCCACTGCAGTTTATCCCACGAGACGCCCAGCGAGCCGAATACCGTCATCGCCCCGACGATAATGATGACGTAATTCAGGATGGTGGTGATGGCGTAAGACGCCCCCTGGCGCAGGTTCAGCCTTGAGAGCACCAGCACTTCCAGCAGACCCGGCAGGTTACGAATCAGCGCCCAGGCCACCACCGACGACACCAGCGCAAACAGCAGGCTGCCCATTGTGACGCTTTTCATCACCGCCGCGCCGGCTTCGGTACCGTTGTACTGCCAGAGGGTAATACTGTCGAGATAGGCGAAGACGGTAATTAAATCAGACCAGATCGCCCAGAACATCACCGCAAACAGCGCGATCATCACCAGCATGGTGATACGCAGCGTCTGCTGGTTAACCTGCTCCAGCGCGATGGTCGGCTCTTCCTGCGGCTCCGCGCCTTCAGCCCCCTCTTTCACCTGATGCTGACGACGCGCAATGGCACGACGGTAAGCAATGCGGCGGGCCGCGACGCTTAAGCCGCGCAGCACGGTCTGATAGAGCAGGTTCCAGACGATCACCAGATAGACCGTCTCGATCCAGCGCCCGGACAGGCGCAGCGTGGTGTAGAAGTAGCCCGTTGCCGTAAGCACCATCAGCGCCAGCGGAATGATCGCCAGCACCGTCACGGTGGCCAGACGGATATTGTGGGACTCTTTATCACGCCAGCTGTCGCGGCACATCGGCCACATCAGGATCGCAATCAGCAGCAGGTTGAGCAGAATGACCAGTTGACCCAGCACATCATCCATCAGATGCAGCGGGGAAAGCTCGGAGACTACCGACCAGAAGTGCAGCGGCAGGAGCGCCAGGCTGACGCGCACAATCTGGCGACGCCAGTGGCTGGTCAGCTGAGCCGGCATGTTGAAGTGACGCACCGCCACGCCGTCTTTTTCGAGCACCTTCCAGCACACGCCAAATACCAGCCAGAATAGCGCCAGTTTTTTACTGAACGCCCAGAGCAGATCGCTGACGTTAAGCTGCATCGTGAGCAGGATCAGGCCCACGGCCAGAATAATCAGGCACACCGGCAGCGCGCGAATGAGATCGATCAGAATCGCTTTTGGCGTATGGAGCTGGCTGTCGTTACGCAGTTGCCCCACTTCCGAGGCCAGCTTCGCCTGGTACTGTTTCAGCCATTTCAAACGCCAGCGTATCAGACCGGCAATCAGCAGCAGCGGTAAGCCCGCCAGGAAAGCAATCATTACCGCAGGCCAGGCTTTCTCCCAGTTCACGGTGATTTTCATGCTCTTAATCTGCGTTTTCAGCGTCTCCGGGAAGGACTTAATCCAGTCCCAGTCCATCGGCTTGTTGCTGTTCACCCAGAAAATCTGCTGCGTCAAAATCTCCTGCAGGCTTTTTGACACGCTGACCAGCTGCTGCTGGTTGATCTGCAGGTTAATCGCCATCATCAGCTGGTTGCCCAGCTGTTTATTGAGCTGGTCCAGCAGTTCACGGCGCATATCCACCACCTGGAGCAGCGCGTCATGCACTTCCGGGTTTACGTCACTGGAGTGCCCCTCTTCAATTTTGGCGACGAAAGCATCACTCTGGAAAAGGGCATCGCGCTGCTGGTTGACGTCAAACTGCTCCAGACGTAAATCCGCAATGCGGTTGGTCATGTCCTCCAGCTCGTCGGCAGACGGCAGCGTCTGCTGCTGCTGGTAGAGAATACGCGACAGCAGTAGGCTGCCCTTCAAGACCGCGATCTGCTCTTTGATGTTGCGTTCCGCCTGCAGCGCGCGATCCAGCCAGTTCTTCACTTTAATATTTTGCTGAACCAGCGAGTTGCCGCTTTCCGTCGCCAGTATCAGGCGCTGGCTGAGCTGGTGGTTAGCCTCAAGCTCCTGCTTCACCAGCGGGTTGGCCTGAATGCGGGCAGTTTCGTCCGGCGAGACGGCTTCCTGAGCGGTTTTTTCCGTCAGGGTCAGGCGTTTGCTGTTTACCGCCTCCTGCAACAGCTGAAGCTGATGCTCCAGACGATTAATATTCGCCGTCACGTAATCACGCTGTTTCTGGAGCGTGTCCTGCAGCACCGTATTCCCTTCCAGGCTTTTACGCTGCTGTTCGATTTGCGCATTGAGCAGCGACTGCTGAACCAGCAGCAGGGTTTGCTGGGTCGGGCGCAGCGTGCCCTCCCCAACCGTCGTGCCGTTCAGGCGGTTGCGGATCTGCTGCAGCTGCTGAGACGCGGCGTACATCGCGTTTTGCACGCGCTCGGGCTGGGTTTGCAGGGAGACGAGCTGACTGTTGTAAGTCGCGAGGTCAGACTGTGCGGTTTGCAGATCGTCGAGCAATTGCGCGACGCGCGATTCCAACTGGCGTAAGGAGAGCGTGGAGAGCGTTTTGCGCGTTTCATCGTCGTTATCGACGTCGCTCAGCGCGCTCAGCGCTTCCGTGGCCTTACGCATGTTCTCCGGCGCCTGCGCCACCTTCTGACGAAGCTGGGTGGTTTCAGCTTTAACGCGCTCAATCTTATCAATGTTTTCCAGCGTTTCCGTCAGATCCTGCTGGGTGAGTTTCTCCTGAGGAGAGAGCTCTTTTTGTTTGTTCAGGGTGTCGAGCTGCGACTGAATTTCACTGCGCGAGGGAATATCAGTGCTGTTGTCTGCGCGGGCCCAGGAAAGCGGCGCGGTAGAGAAGAAAAACAGCATAGCAAAGAGCAATGCAAATACAGGATGTTGCGAGCGATTGATGGGCAGCATAGTTGTGAATGATGTCAGCAGATGACCGAAAATAGTCCGGCGTGAAGAATATCACGCTCGTCGGAAGCAGAATAGCGAGAACGTAAGCCTCTGAGATAAATCCTGGAAGGACTCAGGCCGTGAGCGAAGGCGCGTCGCTGCGCAGCGTCGGGCAGAGCTGTAGCATTTCCAGTAAAATCGCCACGTAGCTGCGGGCTTCCTCTTTGAGGTCAAAGGATTGCGGCGCAAAAAGCCAGTTTTCCATCAGACCTGAAATGTAGCTGCGCATCAGGATGGCCGCCCGGCGGGTGAGTAAATTGGCCGGTAACAGGTTTGCCTGCATACACAGGTTCAGGTTCTGTTCGATACGATCGTAGCTCTCCAGGCTGAGGCTGCGCTGCGCCTGTTGCACCACCGCCATTTCGCCCACGAACTCACATTTATGAAAGATAATTTCCATCATTAATCTGCGACGCTCTTCAACTACCGTTGCTTCAAGGATATATACTAATATTTCTCTTAATACTGAGAGTGGATCGTCAGGGAATTTTGCCCGATACTCACTCTCGAGATCGCTAATGCTGGACTCTGAAAGCTCCCATATTTCACTGAACAGATCTGACTTGTCTTTAAAATGCCAGTAAATCGCTCCCCGCGTCACACCGGCAGCCTGAGCAATTTGCGCCAGCGAGGTAGAAGAAACACCCTGCTGAGAGAACAAACGTATTGCCACATCCAGAATGTGTTGTCGGGTTTCCAGCGCTTGTTGTTTAGTTTTTCGTGCCATAGGTGGGTGAATTTACAGGAGTCAGATTTACATACATTTGTGAATGTATGTACCATAGCATGACGATAATATAAACGCAGCAATGGGTTTTTAGACTCAGGACCCTTGATCAATTTGAAATCGGACACTCGAGGTTTACATATGAACAAAAACAGAGGGTTAACGCCTCTGGCGGTCGTTCTGATGCTCTCAGGCAGCTTAGCGCTTACAGGATGTGACGACAAACCGGCTCAACAAGGAGCTCAGCAGGCGCCAGAAGTCGGCGTTGTGACACTCAAATCTGAACCTCTGCAGATCACCACAGAATTACCAGGCCGTACAAACGCTTACCGCATTGCGGAAGTGCGTCCTCAGGTTAGCGGCATTATCCTGAAACGTAACTTTACCGAAGGCGGCGATGTGAAGGCCGGTGAGTCTCTGTATCAGATTGATCCCGCGACCTATCAGGCTTCTTATGAAAGCGCGAAAGGTGACCTGGCTAAAGCACAAGCGGCGGCAAAAATCGCTCAGCTGACGCTGAACCGCTATCAGAAACTGCTCGGCACGAAGTACATCAGCCAACAGGATTACGATACCGCGCTGGCAGATGCCCAGCAGGCTAACGCGGCCGTGGTAGCAGCCAAAGCGGCTGTCGAAACTGCACGCATTAACCTGGCCTATACCAAAGTGACCTCCCCTATCAGCGGTCGTATTGGTAAATCTGCCGTGACGGAAGGGGCGCTGGTGCAGAACGGGCAGACCACTGCGCTGGCTACCGTGCAGCAGCTTGATCCGATCTACGTTGACGTGACGCAGTCCAGCAACGATTTCCTGCGCCTGAAACAGGAGCTGGCTAACGGCACCCTGAAACAGGAAAACGGCAAAGCCAAAGTGGAGCTGGTTACCAACGACGGTATCAAGTTCCCGCAGGAAGGTACTCTGGAATTCTCTGATGTGACGGTCGACCAGACCACCGGTTCCATCACCTTACGTGCGATTTTCCCGAACCCTGACAAAAATCTGCTGCCAGGTATGTTCGTTCGCGCGCGTCTGGAAGAAGGAACGAATCCAACCGCACTTCTTGTTCCACAGCAGGGTGTGACCCGTACGCCACGCGGCGATGCGAGCGCACTGGTTGTTGGGGCAGATAACAAAGTCGAAACGCGCAATATCACTGCCACGCAGGCGATTGGCGATAAATGGCTGGTGACGGAAGGTCTGAAAGATGGCGATCGCGTGATTGTTACTGGTTTGCAAAAAGTACGTCCTGGCGCGCAGGTAAAAGCACAGGAAGTGACATCTGACGATAAACAACAAGCTTCGGCCGCTGGCCAGTCAGAACAAACCAAGTCTTAACTTAAACAGGAGCCGTTAAGACATGCCTAATTTCTTTATCGATCGCCCCATATTTGCGTGGGTGATCGCCATTATCATCATGCTGGCCGGGGGACTTGCGATCCTGAAGCTGCCTGTTGCGCAATATCCAACGATTGCGCCACCGGCGGTAACGATCTCCGCAACCTACCCGGGGGCTGATGCGAAAACGGTGCAGGATACCGTGACTCAGGTTATCGAACAGAACATGAACGGTATCGATAACCTGATGTACATGTCCTCAAACAGTGACTCCACCGGTACGGTTCAGATCACCCTGACCTTTGAATCCGGTACGGATGCGGACATTGCGCAGGTTCAGGTGCAGAACAAACTGCAGCTGGCAATGCCTCTTCTGCCGCAGGAAGTGCAACAGCAGGGCGTGAGCGTCGAGAAATCGTCCAGCAGCTTCCTGATGGTTGTCGGCGTTATTAACACCAACGGCACCATGACGCAGGAGGATATCTCCGACTACGTGGGCGCCAACATGAAGGACGCCATCAGCCGTACGTCCGGTGTGGGTGACGTTCAGCTGTTCGGTTCCCAGTACGCGATGCGTATCTGGATGGATCCGAACAAACTGAACAACTTCCAGCTGACGCCGGTTGACGTGATTAACGCGATTAAAGCGCAGAACGCCCAGGTGGCAGCCGGTCAGTTAGGCGGTACGCCGCCGGTGAAAGGCCAGCAGCTTAACGCGTCCATTATCGCGCAAACCCGTCTGACCTCCGCCGATGAGTTCAGCAAAATTCTGCTGAAGGTGAACCAGGACGGTTCGCAGGTTCGTCTGCGCGACGTGGCCAGGGTTGAGCTGGGTGGTGAGAACTACGACATCATCGCGAAGTTTAACGGTAAACCGGCGTCCGGTCTGGGTATCAAACTGGCGACAGGCGCGAACGCCCTGGACACCGCGACGGCGATCCGTGCGGAACTGAAGAAGATGGAACCGTTCTTCCCGTCAGGCCTGAAAATCGTTTATCCGTATGACACTACGCCGTTCGTTAAAATTTCGATTCACGAAGTGGTTAAAACGCTGGTAGAAGCGATCATCCTGGTGTTCCTGGTGATGTATCTGTTCCTGCAAAACTTCCGCGCGACGCTGATCCCAACCATCGCCGTGCCGGTCGTTCTGCTGGGGACCTTCGCCATCCTTGCAGCCTTTGGGTTCTCGATAAACACCCTGACGATGTTCGGGATGGTGCTCGCCATCGGCCTGCTGGTGGATGACGCCATCGTGGTGGTAGAGAACGTCGAGCGCGTGATGGCGGAAGAAGGTTTGCCGCCGAAGGAAGCCACCCGTAAATCTATGGGCCAGATCCAGGGCGCGCTGGTCGGTATTGCGATGGTGCTGTCCGCGGTATTTATCCCGATGGCCTTCTTCGGGGGCTCTACGGGTGCGATTTACCGCCAGTTCTCCATTACCATCGTCTCCGCGATGGCGCTGTCGGTACTGGTAGCGTTAATCCTGACGCCAGCGCTGTGTGCCACCATGCTGAAGCCGGTTCAGAAAGGCGGTCACGGCGAGCATAAAGGGTTCTTCGGCTGGTTTAACCGCATGTTTGATAAGAGCACGCACCACTACACCGACAGCGTGGGCAATATCCTGCGCAGCACCGGTCGTTATCTGCTGCTCTATATCATCATCGTAGTGGGGATGGCGTTCCTGTTCGTTCGTCTGCCAAGCTCGTTCCTGCCAGATGAAGACCAGGGCGTGTTCCTGACGATGGCGCAGCTTCCGGCGGGTGCGTCGCAAGAGCGTACCCAGAAGGTGTTGGACGAAGTGACGGACTACTATCTCACCAAAGAGAAAGCGAACGTTGAATCCGTGTTTGCGGTTAACGGCTTTGGCTTTGCGGGTCGTGGTCAAAACACCGGTATCGCCTTCGTTTCTCTGAAAGACTGGGCGGATCGTCCGGGCGATGAGAATAAAGTTGAAGCGATCACGGGCCGTGCCATGGGCACCTTCTCGCAGATTAAAGATGCGATGGTCTTCGCCTTTAACCTGCCAGCGATTGTTGAACTGGGTACGGCGACCGGCTTCGACTTCCAGCTGATCGACCAGGGCGGTCTGGGTCACGAGAAACTGACGCAGGCGCGTAACCAGCTGTTCGGCGAAGTGGCTAAACACCCTGACCTGCTGGTCGGCGTACGTCCAAACGGACTGGAAGATACGCCGCAGTATAAGATCAACATCGATCAGGAAAAAGCGCAGGCGCTGGGCGTGTCCATCAGCGACATCAATACCACGCTGGGCGCGGCATGGGGCGGTAGCTACGTCAACGACTTCATCGACCGTGGTCGCGTGAAGAAAGTGTACGTCATGTCCGAAGCGCAGTACCGTATGTTGCCGAACGATATTAACAACTGGTACGTTCGCGGCAGCAACGGTCAGATGGTGCCGTTCTCATCCTTCTCAACGTCACACTGGGAATACGGCTCTCCGCGTCTGGAACGTTACAACGGTCTGCCGTCGATGGAAATCCTGGGCCAGGCCGCACCGGGCCGAAGCACCGGTGAAGCCATGAACCTGATGGAAGAGCTGGCTAGCAAACTGCCTGCGGGTATCGGCTATGACTGGACTGGTATGTCCTATCAGGAACGTCTGTCCGGTAACCAGGCCCCTGCCCTGTACGCCATTTCACTGATTGTGGTCTTCCTGTGTCTGGCGGCGCTGTACGAGAGCTGGTCAATTCCGTTCTCCGTTATGCTGGTGGTTCCACTCGGGGTTATTGGTGCGCTGCTTGCGGCAACGTTCCGTGGATTGACCAACGACGTGTACTTCCAGGTAGGCCTGCTGACAACCATTGGCTTGTCGGCGAAGAACGCGATACTTATCGTTGAATTCGCCAAAGATCTGATGGAGAAAGAGGGTAAAGGCCTTATTGAGGCGACGCTGGAAGCGGTGCGTATGCGTCTGCGTCCAATCCTGATGACCTCTCTGGCGTTCATCCTCGGCGTAATGCCGCTGGTTATTAGCTCCGGTGCAGGCTCCGGTGCGCAGAACGCGGTCGGTACAGGTGTAATGGGCGGTATGATCACCGCGACCGTACTGGCTATCTTCTTCGTCCCGGTGTTCTTCGTGGTGGTGCGCCGCCGCTTCAGCCGGAAGAATGAAGATGTTGAGCACAGTCATTCGGTAGAACCTCACTGATACCGGTTTCATATAATAAAAAGGCCGCATTTGCGGCCTTTTTCATTTTCAGAAAAAATCATAAAATAAGCTTATTGAGGTCCTATTTATTTTCTGCCATCTTAAACAGACATATCATAATTAACTGATAACTTAATAGGTGAACTCAGGATTTTTTTAAATCTATTTCCCTGCTTAAGCTGTTAGGAATATTCCTAATTAAAAGTTAAGACAAACGGAACTCCGGATGTGAACTTTTCTTATGGCTGTAAGCTAAGCCAATGAAATGTAAGGAAGCGAAAAAACTATCGTTAATCCTGATAAAAAAGTTCAGTTTCGGATGAACATTTGCGTAGACGCTCGCAGCCTGCGGTTTTATTTGTAATTTTTCGTAATAGCGCGGTGAAATCCAGGAAGGAGTGGCTTATAGTTAGGTTATCAGGAACACAGCGCTCATGTAGCTAAGTCAGATGTATCCATCCCGACAATGATGTTCGGTGAGTAAGAAATCACTCAGAAGGGGATGCGCTATGGACGAGTACTCGCCAAAAAGGCATGATATCGCGCAGTTGAAATTTCTCTGCGAATCCTTGTACCATGACTGCCTTGCCAATCTTGATGAAAGCAACCATGGCTGGGTAAATGACCCAACGTCTGCCATCAATTTACAGTTGAATGAGCTGATAGAGCATATCGCTACCTTCGCACTTAATTATAAAATTAAGTACAATGAAGATAATAAGCTCATTGAGCAAATTGATGAATACCTGGACGACACCTTTATGTTGTTCAGCAGTTACGGCATTAACACTCAGGATTTGCAAAAATGGCGTAAATCGGGAAACCGGCTATTTCGCTGTTTCGTCAACGTGAGCAGAGCTAACCCGGTTAGTCTTTCCTGTTAAAATTATTACAATTACTAAGGTGAATTTATGTCTGATAAACCACTCACAAAAATCGATTATTTGATGCGCTTACGACGTTGTCAGTCAATTGACACCCTTGAACGCGTCATTGAAAAGAATAAATACGAGCTTTCTGATAATGAACTGGCGGTATTTTATTCAGCCGCTGACCATCGCCTTGCAGAGCTAACGATGAATAAGCTGTATGACAAAATCCCTACTTCTGTATGGAAATTTGTCCGTTAATCTTTGAAGTGTGTCTGTAGAGGTTCTACGCCACGTTATAAGCTGTATTCACCTGTCCCGTTATGCTCCCTGCGCGAAAGCCAGGTCTCCGTGTTAAACGCGCTCATCAGCAACAATGTTGTGACTTTGGTCACATCGGCCTTCCGGGAACGTTCCCCTTAACGCCCGTTGCGATTACCCTTCAGGAATAACATCCAGAGAGGTTTCCGATGAGCATAGAAAAACAGAAGATGATTTCAGGTGAACATTACCGCCCTGGTGATGAGACGTTACGCGCCGACCGGCTTCGGGCGCGCCATCTGCTTCACCGCTATAACCACACCGCGCC
>JADGIP010000017.1:0-90380 GCA_016618355.2 Astraeus odoratus | reverse complement strand
TCCCGGTCTGATCTGTCACCTATGTATCCGGTCATACATGCGCTTACCGGGGCTACAGTCGTAGGCCTGAAAAGCGCAGCGCCATCAGGCAGTTATCACGCGATGATGTTCAGCGTCACGTCGATGTTGCCGCGGGTCGCGTTAGAGTACGGGCAAACGATATGCGCCGCATCGACCAGCTTTTTGGCTTCCGCAGGATCCATACCTTCAACGTGGATATTCAGCTTTGCTTCGATACCAAAACCGGTCGGCAGCGGGCCGATACCCACTTCGCCTTCAATAAACGCCTCTTTTGGCAGGGTAAATTTGTCGCGAGCCGCCACAAACTTCATCGCGCCCAGGAAGCAGGCAGAGTAACCCGCAGCAAACAGCTGCTCAGGGTTCGTGACTTCTCCACCCATACCGCCCATCTCTTTGGGCACGCCCAGTTTAACGTCCAGTACGCCATCGGAAGAGGTCGCGCGGCCGTCACGGCCCCCGGTTGCTTTTGCTTTGGCGGTATAAACAACTTTTTCTAAAGACATGGCAGGTTCCTCATCTTGCTTTAATGTGTGCTATTAAATAGCGTGCGATATATATGGTTAAATAATAACGCGTAAAGTATAGCCTTACGCGCGTTGAATCTGTTGTCGCAAAAGTTCCAGCTGCTGCTTGAGCGCCAGCATGGTGTCGGTATCACACTGTGCGGCGCATCCCACCGCGTGTGGGATACCCAGTGCCTGCTGCTGAAGTTCACGTCCGGCTTCAGTCAGCGTGACGGCGACCTGACGTTCATCTTTACGCGAACGGTGGCGGTTGATTAGCCCTGCGCTTTCCAGACGCTTCAGAAGCGGCGTCAGCGTTGCGGAGTCAAGGAACAGCCGTTCACCGATGTCCGACACCGTCACGTCATCCTGCTCCCACAGCACCAGCATCACCAGATATTGCGGGTAAGTCAGGTTTAGCGGCGCCAGCAGTTGCCGGTACAGCTTATTAAGCGCCAGATTTGCCGAATAGAGGGCAAAACAGAGCTGGTTATCCAGCAGGAGCGCAGCGGTCGTGTCGTTCGTTTTTGCGTTCATGAAATGAATATAGATTGCGCACGATTTAATTGCAAGCAATTTTAGGGGCAGGTATAACGCAGCGCCACCTGAACGGCCATTTTACGGTAGTGCTGGCGCTGGGCCTGCTCGTCTGCACCCTCTTCAAACAGCAGGGTGAAGGTGTAGCTGTTGGCAACGTAGTGAAAGCTGAAGCTGCTGATCAGACGGTGAAGGTCGCGGGCGTCAACCGTCTGGCTGAAAAGCTGTTTTTCTTTGCCCCGGCGCAGGATGCCTTCCAGCAGGTCGAGCGCGCTGCGGTTGACCTGCCGCAGATAGTTTGACTGCTGCATAAAACGGCCGCGCTGCATGTTTTCCATGCAGATAATACGGATGTAATCCGGGTGGTCGGTATGATAGTCAAAGGTGGCTTCAACCAGATGGACCAGCGCTTCGACGGGAGGCATATCCGCCAGGCTAAGCGCCTTTTCACTGGCGCGAATTTGGGTGTAAACGTACTCCAGGACGAGCAGGTAGAGATTTTCTTTGTTTTTAAAATGGTAAACGACCATGCGTTTGGTGGTACCTGCTTTCTCCGCGATCTGCTCCATGCGGGCGCCGTTCAGTCCAAATTCGGCAAACAGCGCGATAGCGCTCTGAAAAATTTTCTCTTTCAGGCTCGATTCTTCACTGTGATCGGGGTGTTCGCTGCCAGAGTTAGCCACATCCTTTCCTTATTTTTACCAAACGGACCAGAAAGATTATCTCCACGGCAGCGAAATAACACAAATATCAAACGCGCGGGCGTTTGCGGTAGAGCCAAAGCCCGGGTATCGACAGCCCGATAGAGAGCGCACCGACGATGGAGGACGCCTTAAGAAAGTTGCTCAGGAGAAGGATCATCTGCGGCTCGGTGTAGCCAAAATGGCTGATTTTCACCGCGGAAATCATCGCCGTATAGGCAGATATGCCGGGGAACATCGGGATAACGGCGGCGACGGTGAACACTTTCGGATGCGCCAGATACCAGCGCGACCACTGAATACCGATGCTGCCGACCAGCATAGAGGCGATAAACGTCGACCATTCGATGTTAAAGCCCGCCGTCATCATCACCATTCGCGAGCCGTGGCCAATTGCGCCCAGCAGCGCACACCACGGCAGAGCGCGTTGCGGAACGTTAAATACCATCGCAAAGCCGACGGCAGGAATGGCCGCCAGGGCCATGTCCTGTGCCAGCGCCAGCAGAAAATCTATCACGCCCATCCTCGTAACCCCCACAGTGTCATCGCCATCACCACGCCGATGCAGGTCGCCAGCGTCAGCAGGCTGGCAATAGCCCAGCGTGCCAGCCCGGTATTGATGTGCCCTTTAAACATGTCGGCAACGGCGTTAATCAGCGGGAAGCCCGGCACCAGCAGAAGCACGCTGGCGGCCATCGCAATCGTCGGGGTAGCGGCAAACTGCGGCAGGCGCAGCAGCAGGCCAGACACCGTAGTGGCAACAAACGCGGTAATGCAGAAGTTAATTTGTGGGTGCAGCTGCCGGTGCGTCAGCAGCTGGCGCACGTACATGGCGATGCTGCTGGCGAAAAAGGTGACGCTCGCGCCGTCCCAGCCGCCTTTATTGAGCTTACAAAAACAGGCGCATGACAGCCCCACCATGAGCACGACCAGCCAGCGTGGATAACGTAATGGCTTGATTTGGTTAAAACGTTTTTCAATCTCCTTGAGATCGAGAAGCTTATGCTCAGCCAGGATGACGATGTGCTGGACCTCGGTTACAACGTGCATATTAATGCCGCGGTCGTGATTTTTACGGGTGGACGTAAGACACTGCCCGTCTTTAATGGTGGTCAGCACAATGGCGTTGGATGAGATAGCGCTCTCAACGCTGTCCATCCCCAGCGCCAGCCCCAGCCGGGTTGAGAGCTCCTCGACCAGCGCGCTTTCCGCGCCGTGCTGGAGCAGAAAAAGACCGCACTGAATACAGAGCCGCGTGATAGCACGCTGCGTTGACCGATCTGCCTGCATGTATTATCCCGAAGATAAGGTGAATAGTTGCCGGTTGGCCCGTAATGCCTACTTTTAGCACAAAGTGCAGTGGCTCTTGCTGTGGGTCAGATCAAGGTTTATGCAAACAGTTCCCCCCCTCGTCACGACGACTTACAGGATTAATTTATTAATATGATGAATTATTAATTTGAAATAATAAAATATTTGTATTTAGAAATTCTAATTTTATTTTGTTGTTATTTTAATGTCTGCACAATTAAATTGATTTGCGCTTTGTGAGATATTAGCGCTGTTTTAGGCATTTCCTAAACTAAGAACATATCTCATCTTCTGCTTGTATTAATCTTTTTATACTCAGGGAAGAAAATATTTATACCTTGGTGCGTTTTACATGACGCACCGAAGGAAAATGGACACGGAGGGTCTATGTTGTCGTTGCCTGGTAAGCATGGCGTTGTCATTAGCCGGATACCCGTCATGCAGAATGGGTTAGGGGACGTGATGGCACGTCATTTCCCCGATTTTGAATTGACCTACTGCCGCTCACTGCAGGAGTTAACCCTGCTTCAGTTGCGCCGCGCAGATGTGATTATCGCCGACGTTTCAGGCGAATACAGGAACCCACGGGGTACGCTCGAAGAGTATTACCGCTTACTGAACCAGTACCGGGAAATCCACTGGATCTTTTTGGTCTCCCGGCCGTTTTACCCTATTGCCGTTGAGCTGCTTATGCGGCCGGAAAGCACGCTGCTTTCTGATATGGAACCTATCGAAGGTGTCGTTAACGCTATCCGGGCAGGGAGTGAACGCGCAGAACGGATAAGCCAGACGTTATTAACCCCAGAACCTGAGGAAAGTGAGGATGACGAAGAACACTTTATTGCGCTCACGCACTCAGAACGTAAGGTGCTTCGCCTGTTAGGCAAAGGGTGGGGGATTAACCAAATCGCTACGTTGCTTAAAAAGAGCAATAAAACGATCAGTGCGCAGAAAAACAGTGCGATGCGAAGGCTCTCATTGCGGAGTAATGCCGATATGTACGCCTGGATCAACAGTACACAGGGAATGAGAGAGCTGAGTTTAATGTCAGCCTATGGAGAGTTCGAGGAATGGAAAAAACCGATTCAACAAGACATATCGCCATCATCGAAAATTGCTCGATGAGTGCGGTCGGGCTGCAGCATCTTTTTACGCAGCCTGAACTCAGCCAATATCAACTGCACCTGTTTAATGATTTTGATGGCTTTAAGAAAGCACTGCAACACGTGAATTTTTTCTCGCTGATCTATTCGCTTTCCGATGCGCGAGAAGAACGACGTAACTGCCTGGCGCATCTGCGGGATCTCGCGTTTACGCATAGCCATATTCAGCGCATTATCCTGGTCTCGGATGAGATGGAGGCGAGGTTGATTAGCCATCTTTCGCCTTCACGTCTTCACGGTGTGGTCAGTAAATCGGTGACCCTTGAACACCTGCTGAAGGAGTTAGTGGTATTGTTGAGCGAAACGCTGCGCATTAATGACAATATGCTTAACCACTGGTACTGCAGTCAGAACCGGATGTTAAGCCCAACGGAAAGAGCAATTTTACGTTATATGTCATGCGGATATTCCATTCCCGAAATCGCGGCGCAGCTTGAACGCAATATCAAGACTATTCGCGCGCATAAGTTTAATGCGATGGTGAAGCTAGGGGTGAATTCTGACGTAGGATTGCTTGATGCAGCGGATATTCTTACCCATCTTCCGGTTAGAGAACCGCGAACTGTGGGGCTAAGCAAACCGACATTTTTGTAACCTGTGCCTTTTGCGCGCCAGATGTGCTCTGGCGCGTCATTCAGATGCACACATCAACCCACTTTGCTGAAGTCAGCTCTGCCATTCTGTCCGGAGAAATACGTACGGCACTATGAATAGCGCCAGCGGCGGGGAGCACTTCAGCGTATTGTTTTAAAGAGATATCGCAGTAAACCGCAAGTGGGTTTTCAAGCCCAAACGGGCAGACGCCACCAACGGGATGACCCGTCACGGTAACCACTTCATCACTGCTGAGCATGCGTGCTTTCGCGCCAAACGTGTCTTTCAGTTTTTTGTTATCCAGACGCGCATCACCCTTCGCCACCACCAGAATCACCTCATTTTTAACCTTCAACGATAGGGTTTTGGCGATTTGTCCCGGCTCTACACGGTGGGCGGCAGCAGCCAGCGCAACGGTAGCCGTACTCTGGTTAAGTTCTATTACCTCTATTTCCGGAGCGTTGTCGGCAAAAAACTGCTGTACGGACTGCAAACTCATTGTTTCCTCCTGACAAATATCCTGCGTAATCTGTCATAAGAATTTATGCTCTGTAAATATCTCTTAAGTAACAAATATTCAGGATGGCTGATTTCTGGATCCTCTTCACAATCACAGAAACCGGTTACAGTAACCGGTTGCAGAGCGTGATGCGTAGATTAATACTGAGTATGTAACGTCCCCTGTATCCAATAATAAGAGCCAATTATGAAACCATTTCGTCTGAGCAGTACCGCTGGTACGCAAGCCAGCAAGGTTGTGAAGCTGATTTATGGAACAACGTGCGGCGCGAGCGCGCCTGTAATAAACGTCTGACAGGAGATCAATCATGTCTGCCAACCATGCTGCGTTTAATCTGATATTCCGTTTCGTTGAAAATTACGTGAGCCCGATCGCCGGGCGGATCTCGTCCCAGCGTCATGTCATGGCTATTCGTGATGGGTTCATCTCCGCGATGCCGTTCATGATTGTGGGTTCATTTTTATTAGTGTTTGCTTACCCGCCGTTTTCGCCTGATACCACCTGGGGTTTCGCGCGCGCCTGGCTGGATATGGCGAAGCAGTTTGAAGGCCAGATCCTGACGCCGTTTGATATGACGATGGGCATTATGTCCATTTATATCTGCGCGGCCATCGCCTATAACCTTGGCAAACATTATGTCAAAACGCACCAGCTGGATCCGTTCATGTGCGCCATGCTGTCGCTGATGGCGTTTCTGCTGGTTGCCGCCCCGAAAACCAAAGGCACGCTTCCCGTCGATAGCCTGGGTGGAACGGGTATTTTTACCGCCATTCTGGTGGCGATTTACTGCGTTGAAATGATGCGTTTCCTGAAGGCGCATAACATCGGTATTCGCCTGCCGGACCAGGTGCCGCCGATGATCAAAAACTCCTTTGACCTGCTGATTCCGGTGCTGGTGGTGGTGTTAACGCTTTATCCGCTGAGCCTGGTGATTCAGTCTCAGTTTGACATGCTGATCCCGCAGGCAATTATGTCCATCTTCAAACCTCTGGTTTCCGCGGCGGATTCGCTGCCCGCGATCCTGCTGGCGGTGTTGATTGGTCATTTGCTGTGGTTCGCCGGGATCCACGGGGCGGCTATTGTCTCCGGGATGCTGCAGATGTTCTGGCTGACTAACCTCGGAGCGAACCAGACCGCGCTGGCCGCCGGCCATCCTCTGCCACATATTTTTATGGAAGCCTTCTGGACGTTCTTCATCGTGATTGGCGGGTCGGGTGCAACGATGGGTCTGGTGATTTGCTATCTGCGCAGCCGTTCAGCGCATTTACGCTCTATTGGCCGATTGAGCGTGGTGCCCAGCTTCTTCAACATCAACGAACCCGTTATCTTCGGTACGCCGATTGTAATGAACCCGGTGTTCTTTATTCCGTTCCTGCTAGCCCCGATGGTTAACGCCGTGCTGGCCTGGGCGGCGATGACGTTTGATCTGATTGGTCGTGTTATTTCAGTGGTTCCCTGGACGGCACCGGCGCCGATAGGCGCAGCATGGGCTCTGGGCTGGGATTTCCGCGCGGCTATCCTGGTTGTGGTTCTGGCCTGCGTGTCGGCAATCATCTACTACCCGTTCTTCAAAGTGTACGAGAAGCAGCTGCTGGAGCAGGAAGCGGAAGAAGCACAGCGTAATGGGGAAGAGGACAATCAGCAGGTGGCTTAAAGACGTTGTGCCGGGTGGTGGATGCGCC
Source organism: Astraeus odoratus (assembly GCA_016618355.2). Taxonomy (NCBI): domain Eukaryota; kingdom Fungi; phylum Basidiomycota; class Agaricomycetes; order Boletales; family Astraeaceae; genus Astraeus; species Astraeus odoratus. Next base: position 83,348 of record JADGIP010000017.1, on the reverse strand, counting down.
TTACCCGGCCTACGAGTCGAGGTTTTTGTAGGCCCGGTAAGCGAAGCGTCACCGGGCAATTCACTGCACTACTTCAGCGTGCAATCCCCGCACTGCTTAACGTCCGGCAGGCGATAGCGCTGGCAGCAGGTACGGCGTACCAGAAGCCCGTCACGGAGCACAACGGTACGGAATAACGGGTTATCGCGGCCATCGGAAAGCTGTTTGGCAAAGAAGCAGGACTGGCGCAGGGCCTCCACTTTCTCATCGCCAAGCAGCGGCTTCATTTCTGTTAAATACCAGTGAATTAAATACCCGGTATTACTCCAGATAAGCTTCCCGTTGATCTCGCCCGTTGCTTCAAGTGCCTCTACCACTGGGATCAGGGCCTGGATGACAAGCTGTTCCAGACGTTCCTGAGCAGAGAACTGCTCTGCGCCGCGATCTTCGTGCAGATCAATCCAGAAGCAGGCTGCTCGGCCGGTTTCGTGGAACTCGACGTGAAAATGATCCGGGGAGAGCGCCAGCATGCTCTTTTGGGTTAATACCGCCAGCATGAGCGGGGGAACCATCAGCCCGATATACCACTGTGCCCACAGGGAAAGCAGAGGTTTATTTTCCCGCGTTAGGGTCGGCTGATTGCGATAGATATGGTCGGAATAGGTTGCAAGCAGCGACTGCAGCGTAGAGGGCTGCTGCCACTCAGCGAGCGTCATGGCGTGATGTGGGGGCGCTTCATCAAGCCTGATAAAGTCCAGCAAGTGGGCGCGCGTCTTAGCAATCTTGTCCCGTATGGCATCCGCAAGCGACGCATTCCCGCTGGTGAGGGGCGCTCGCCAGAGGAGTGGTTCAACGATGTGTGCGGTATGCGTAGCCATAGTTGAGATAGAAATCTAAATGATAATGATTGCCAATCCTAACTATTGCTCATACCAATGGCAAGACTTTTGTCCTGATTAACCGAAGACGCGCTTAAGCGGTTTGTAGCTCTTCACTCAGCAGAATGTTATTGCGACCTAAATGCTTTGCTTCATAGAGGGCTCTGTCCGCTCTCTCCAGAGCGCTTTCCACGTCCTCGTTTTCGAAAATGGCAATACCGATGCTGATGGTGACATTGGTGGCGACGCTTTCGTTGAACAGATGGGGGATTTTCAAATCATAGACTTTTTGACGGATCCGCTCTGCCGTATGGCGGGCGTGTTCAAGTGAAATATTCGTCAGCAGCACCATGAACTCTTCCCCACCGAAACGCGCCACAATATCGCGCGATCTGACGGCATCACGAATAGCCGCAGAGACGCGCTTCAGCGCCTGGTCACCCATCATATGGCCATAATGGTCGTTATAGGCTTTGAAGTGGTCGATATCCATCAAAAGAACAAAATGTTCGCCGTTTTCTACCGCCGGCAGGTTCTCCAGACGGCTCTGCAGGCCGCGACGATTATAGAGCCCGGTTAGCGGGTCCATCATACTGAGATCGGTCAGAGTTTCCCGTTCTTCCAGCAGGCGAGAGAGCAGCTCTTGGGCGAAGCGATCGTTGCGCCGTTGCAAAATGTTATGAATAGCAATAGCCACCACAGGAAGTGCGAAAGAATAGGACATTCTTAGCCATATATCCTGGTCACTTAACCACAGGCAGACAATAAAGGCGGGGAGCGAGTGCAGCGTAAATGCTTTGATATTACTGGCGAAGGCCAGTGTTCCGATAAAAAGCACCGTGAGTAAAGCTATTATCAAATACATCGCCTGGTCATGGGTAATTAGCGAAAATTTCGAATCTATTTGCCAGGCCCACAAAATACCAAAGATTGCTGAAACGGCAGGAATATTTATCTTCCGCGCGCGTTTTTTCCAGTGCCAGACGAACAGGCCAGTACTGATCGCGAAAATAGCAATCAGAGGGGCAGAAAACACGCGTACAGAATAGAGCGGGTTTGTTACCGAGAACACGGCTGACGTTGCGTTCAGAAATAAAAATAAACGTAACGATAATTGATATTTTCTTTGAACCAAAGACCGCCAGGATTGTGATGTCATAGTCGTGCGTTTTTATTAAAACTTAATTAAAACAGATGAATAGGTGTGGTTTCGCACTTAATTATGCAAAAAACTCAAAGCGTAATTATAAGAAAAAGTTTATGTGTAGTTAACAGGTGAGCAATTTATCACCTTAGGAAATTTCTGTCATTCTACATAAGGGGAAAGGGCGATTTTTTTTGCTTCACTGCGCTGACAAATGATAATTTTTACCATATGATATTGTTTATCATTATCGTTATGAAAGGGCGATGTATGTTGAACAGGGCGCTGGGAAGTGCATGGGGAGTATTGCTGCCGGGCGTAATCCTTGGCGGTTTGATGTTTGCCGATCTCTCCATCGAAAGCTGGAAGGCCATCATTGTGTCAGGGCTGCTGATGACGTCAGGCATGATCTGGCATAAGCACCTACGCCATTATGTGTTACTGCCATCATGCGTCGCATTAGTCAGCGCAATTCTGGTGATAATGATGAGTTTGAAATAACAGGGAAAATAAGAGGTATTACAGAAGGGAGATAAGATAATTGGTGCGAGGGGGGGGACTCGAACCCCCACATCCGTAAGGACACTAACACCTGAAGCTAGCGCGTCTACCAATTCCGCCACCTTCGCACAGTCATCTTACTATTTTTGATATCGCCTCGTTGGTGCGAGGGGGGGGACTCGAACCCCCACATCCGTAAGGACACTAACACCTGAAGCTAGCGCGTCTACCAATTCCGCCACCTTCGCCCAGTGCGAGCAATATCAACGTGATTTATGGTGCGAGGGGGGGGACTCGAACCCCCACATCCGTAAGGACACTAACACCTGAAGCTAGCGCGTCTACCAATTCCGCCACCTTCGCATACCATCGATACTGTAAAAGTATCGTAACCACGGAGGCGCATTCTAGATGTTTTCAGCTTTACGTCAACAGAAAAGTGCGCACCTTTTATTGATTGCTGCAAAAATGGACGGAATTGCCACGCCTGCTTGCCGGATGGCGCTGGCGCTTATCCGGCCTGCATTGTATGGCGAATTATTTCTTTGCCTGACGCGTCATCACGGTGCGGTAGACCTTAAAGCGGCCCGTCTGGGCGATCACTTCGTGGAAGCCGAAGGTTTCGTCCAGCACTTTCGGATACGCCAGGAAGGCGTTCGCCACGATGCGCAGCTCGCCGCCGCTGTTGAGGTGACGAGTCGCGCCACGGATCAGGGTTTGCGCAGCTTCGAGGCTGGTTTCCATCCCGTCGTGGAACGGTGGGTTAGAGATGATCATGTCAAAGCGGCCGGTGACGTCAGAGAAGACGTTGCTGGCAATCACGTCGCCTTCAATGCCGTTGGCCGCAAGCGTTGCGCGGCTGGCTTCTACCGCCGGGGCGCTCACGTCACACAGGGTTAAACGCACTTTTGGTGAATGGCTGGCAAGCACCGTTGAAAGCACGCCCGCGCCGCAGCCCACGTCCAGCACTTTGCCTTTGGTGTGCGGCGTCAGGGTGGAGAGCAGCAGCTTGCTGCCCGTATCCAGCGCGTCACGGCTGAAGACACCTGGCAGGGTTTTGATGGTCAGACCGTCAAGCTGGTACTCGTCCCAGTATGCCTGCGCATCAAACGTTGTCTGTTTTTCCAGACGGCCATGATACAGACCGCAGCGACGTGCACTGTCGACTTTGGTCAGCGGCGCGTAGGCTTCCAGCATCTGCTCGGCGCTACGGACACCGCTGCGGTTTTCACCGACCACGAAAATATCGCAGCCAACCGGCAGCAGGGAGAGCAGGTTCATCAGCTGGAACTGGGCTTCCGGCTTGTTCTTCGGCCAGTAGTAGATCAGCGTATCGCAGTCGGCAATATCGCTCTGCTCCGCCACCAGGCTGAAGCGTGCGCGCTCGCCCATCTGGCGGCTCAGCACCTGCCAGTGGTGGTAGTATTGGGTGTGGGCACGGCTTTCAGCACAGTCGAAACGCGCGGGCAGGTCATCCTGCATATCTCCGGCAAACAGAATACGGCTTTCTTCGAAATCATCACTGTGACGCAGCAAGACTTCACTTGCCGGGGTAAATGCAGACATGAATTGTTCCTCAATAAACTCAGGCGGGGATTATAGTAGGTAGATGGCGCACTTTCGACACATTTGCTATATTTGCGCGCCTGAGAGACAGGAGTTATCCCTATGACATCCCGACGAGACTGGCAGTTGCAGCAGCTGGGCATCACCCAGTGGGCTTTGCGTCGCCCGACGGCGTTGCAGGGCGAAATCGCCATCTCCATCCCCGCGCACGTTCGGCTGGTGATGGTGGCGGAAGAACTGCCTGCCCTGAATGAGCCCCTGATCGGTGATGTCCTTCGCAGCCTGAAGCTGACGCCCGACCAGGTCTTACAGCTGACGCCGGAACGGGTTGCCATGCTTCCTCCTGATAGCCGCTGTAACAGCTGGCGCATCGGAGAGACAAACGACATCTCTCTTCAGGGGAGCCAAATCAGCTCACCAGCGCTGGACGAGCTGAAAGCCAATCCAAAGGCGCGCAGCGCGCTATGGCAACAAATCTGCGAATATGAACACGATTTCTTCCCTCACGACGCCTGACCTGACCGCAGCGTTCGCGATTGAAACACGCGCCCACGCCTTTCCGTGGAGCGAAAAAACGTTTGCCAGCAATCAGGGCGAGCGCTATCTGAACTACCGTCTGGACGTTGACGGCACCCTGGCCGCGTTTGCCATCACGCAGGTGGTTCTTGACGAGGCGACGCTGTTTAACATCGCCGTCGACCCGGCGTTTCAGCGCCGTGGGCTGGGCAGAGAACTGCTTGAGCATCTCATTCGTGAGCTCGAAACCCGCGACGTTTTCACCCTGTGGCTGGAGGTGCGCGCGTCGAATGTCGCCGCCATCGCGCTCTATGAAAGCTTAGGCTTTAACGAGGCGACAGTCCGACGTAACTACTACCCCACCGCAGAGGGACGTGAAGACGCCATTATCATGGCTCTGCCAATTGGATAACGAATATAAGGTTGTAACGATGAAATGGGACTGGATTTTCTTTGATGCCGACGAAACGCTGTTTACGTTTGACTCGTTCGGCGGCCTACAGCGGATGTTTCTAGACTATAGCGTGACCTTCACCGCCGAAGATTTTCAGGACTATCAGGCGGTGAACAAGCCGCTGTGGGTGGATTACCAGAACGGTGCCATCACCGCGTTACAGCTTCAGCACCAGCGATTTGACGTCTGGGCGGAACGCTTAAAGGTCAGTCCGGGGACGCTGAACGAGGCTTTCCTTAACGCCATGGCCGATATCTGTGCGCCCCTGCCGGGCGCGGTTTCCCTGCTGAATGCGTTGAAAGGCAAGGTGAAACTGGGGATCATCACCAACGGTTTTACCGCGCTGCAGCAAATCCGCCTGGAGCGCACCGGCCTGCGCGATCATTTCGATGCGCTGGTGATCTCTGAAGAGGTTGGTGTGCCGAAACCGGATCCGCGAATTTTCGATTATGCGCTGGCGCAGGCCGGTAATCCCGACCGCGATCGCGTGCTAATGGTGGGTGATACCGCAGAGTCTGATATTCTTGGCGGTATGAAGTCAGGTTTGTCGACCGTCTGGCTGAATGCGCATGGCCGCGTGAAGCCTGAAGGCATCGAGCCAACCTGGACCGTCACGTCATTGACCGAACTGGAGCAACTCCTGTGTAAACAATGATTGCCTGCCCCCCGTTGATGGGTAAAATAGCCGCAATTTTGTATTCCATGATGCGTGGCGTGCTGCCGCGCTTATAAAAGAAGATTTAATTATGACGTTGTCTCCTTATCTGCAAGAGGTGGCCAAGCGCCGTACTTTTGCCATTATCTCGCACCCGGATGCCGGTAAAACGACCATCACCGAGAAGGTGTTGCTGTTCGGACAGGCGATCCAGACTGCGGGTACCGTTAAAGGCCGTGGCTCCAGCCAGCATGCAAAATCTGACTGGATGGAGATGGAAAAGCAGCGTGGTATTTCGATTACCACCTCCGTGATGCAGTTCCCGTATCACGACTGCCTGGTGAACCTGCTGGACACCCCGGGGCACGAAGACTTCTCCGAAGATACTTACCGTACCCTGACGGCGGTGGACTGCTGTCTGATGGTGATCGACGCCGCGAAGGGTGTAGAAGATCGTACCCGCAAGCTGATGGAAGTTACCCGTCTGCGCGATACGCCGATCCTCACCTTTATGAACAAACTCGACCGTGACATCCGTGACCCGATGGAGCTGATGGATGAAGTGGAAAACGAGCTGAAGATCGCCTGTGCGCCAATCACCTGGCCAATTGGCTGCGGTAAGCTGTTCAAAGGGGTTTATCACCTCTATAAAGACGAAACTTACCTGTATCAGACCGGTAAAGGCCACACCATTCAGGAAGTGCGCATTGTGAAAGGTCTGGACAACCCGGATCTCGATGCCGCCGTTGGCGAAGAGCTGGCCGCGCAGCTGCGCGACGAGCTGGAGCTGGTGAAGGGTGCGTCTCACGAGTTCGACAAAGAACTGTTCCTGAGCGGCGAAATTACCCCGGTCTTCTTCGGTACCGCGCTGGGTAACTTCGGCGTTGATCACATGCTGGACGGTCTGGTGGAGTGGGCACCTCAGCCGATGCCGCGTAAAACCGACACCCGCGAAGTGGAAGCGAAGGAAGAGAAGTTCACCGGCTTCGTCTTTAAAATTCAGGCCAACATGGACCCGAAACACCGCGACCGCGTGGCCTTCATGCGCGTGGTGTCCGGTAAGTATGAGAAGGGCATGAAGCTGCGCCAGGTGCGCATCGGTAAAGATGTCGTGATTTCCGACGCGCTGACCTTTATGGCGGGCGACCGTTCGCACGTTGAAGAGGCGTATCCGGGCGACATCATCGGTCTGCACAACCACGGTACGATCCAGATCGGCGATACCTTCACCCAGGGCGAGATGATGAAGTTCACGGGTATTCCGAACTTCGCACCGGAGCTGTTCCGTCGCATTCGTCTGCGCGATCCGCTGAAGCAGAAACAGCTGCTGAAAGGCCTTGTTCAGCTCTCTGAAGAGGGCGCCGTGCAGGTGTTCCGTCCAATCGCCAACAACGATCTGATTGTCGGCGCGGTCGGTGTGCTGCAGTTCGACGTGGTGGTTGCGCGCCTGAAGAGCGAATACAACGTGGAAGCGATTTACGAATCGGTCAACGTGGCGACCGCGCGCTGGGTTGAGTGTTCTGACGTGAAGAAATTCGAAGAATTTAAGCGTAAGAACGAAATTCAGCTGGCGCTTGATGGCGGCGACAACCTGACCTATATCGCGCCAACGATGGTCAACCTGAACCTGACGCAGGAACGTTATCCAGACGTTCAGTTCCGCAAAACGCGCGAACACTAATCCCCTCCCGGAGCACGGCAATCGCCGTGCTCTTCTTTTATTCCTGTCTTATTAGTCCCTTGCGGAATGTTCTTAATTCACCGCAAATTCACGCTATTCGCGCGTTTTTTACGCAATTCTGAAAGCGGCATTGTGAGAGTGATCTATATTTAACTCAGTGTTTAGCACCGGGCATGGATGAATTAACTGTTCAATGCATGTCGATTGGTTCTCCATTTCACCCGTGTGTTTATTCGCGATATATAAAACTACTAAGGAAGTATTTAGCCCAAATAACGGGTAAAACACAGGAATACATCGATGAATATGACAAGACTGAAGATTTCTAAAACTCTGCTGGCTGTAACACTGGGTAGCGTTCTGGTTAGCGGTTCCGCCCTGGCGGAAAGCAGCACCATGGATAAAGCACAGTCCACGGCCGATACCGCAGGGCAAAAAATCGATAGCTCTATGAATAAAGTCGGTAATTTCATGGACGACAGCTCTATCACAGCAAAAGTGAAAGCCGCACTGGTGGATGATGAAGCCATCAAGAGCACCGATATTTCCGTTAAGACCGACAAAAAGGTCGTTACCCTGAGTGGCTTTGTTGAAAGCCAGGCCCAGGCCGAACAGGCTGTGAAGGTGGCGAAGGGTGTCGAAGGTGTCGCATCCGTGAGCGATAAACTGCACGTTCGCGACGGTAAAAACGCCTCGGTGAAAGGTTATGCCGGTGATGCCGCTACTACCAGCGAAATCAAAGCTAAACTGTTAGCAGATGACATCGTGCCGTCTCGTAAGGTGAAAGTGGAAACCACCGATGGCGTGGTTCAGCTTTCCGGTACGGTTGATTCACAGGCGCAAAGTGAACGCGCCGAGTCAATTGCGAAAGCCATTGATGGTGTTAAAAGCGTTAAAAACGATCTGAAAACGAAGTAATTCTGGACCATTCGCCCGTAAGGTTTAACCCTGCGGGCGAAATAAGAACGACTCTGGAAAAACGCCGGTGAGTGACCTGAGCGCTCACGTTTAGCGGCCGACATTAACTATGGTAAAGGAGAAGCTTATGTTTCGTTGGGGCATTATATTTCTGGTTATCGCGTTAATTGCCGCCGCATTGGGCTTTGGTGGTCTGGCAGGTACAGCGGCATGGGCAGCTAAAATTGTCTTCGTCGTCGGTATTATTCTGTTCCTGGTCAGCCTGTTTACGGGTCGTAGACGTCCGTAGCAAACGCAATATTCCTTCAACAAAATAAAGCCAGTCACTGCGACTGGCTTTTTCTTATTTGCGTTACAGGTCGGGTGCGTTACTGTGGAGTGATAAAATAATCAAAACAGGAAAGCAGAGGTGGGGCAACGAATTCCCGTTACGCTCGGCAATATTGCGCCGCTGACGTTAAAACCGTTTAGGGCGGGTCAACTCGCACTGGTCTGCGAGGGGGGAGGACAGCGCGGCATTTTCACCGCCGGCGTGCTGGATGAATTTATGCGCGCGCAGTTCAACCCGTTTGACCTCTACTTCGGCACGTCCGCCGGGGCGCAGAATCTCTCTGCGTATGTCTGTAACCAGCCCGGCTACGCGCGAAAAGTGATCATGCGCTTCACCACGGCGAAAGAATTTTTTAACCCGGTGCGCTTCGTGCGCGGCGGCAACCTGATCGATCTCGACTGGCTGCTGGAGTCGACCTCCAGCCAGATGCCGCTGGCCATGGATACCGCCGCCCGCCTGTTTGATAGCGGCAAAGAATTCTGGATGTGCGCCAGCCGGGGGGATGACTATTCGCCGGGCTATTTCTCACCGCAGAAGGAGAACTGGCTCGACATCATCCGCGCCTCCAGCGCTATTCCCGGTTTTTATCGTACCGGCGCGCTGCTGGATGGCATCAGCTATCTGGACGGCGGCATCAGCGACGCGGTGCCGGTGCAGGAAGCCGCGCGACGCGGGGCGAAAACTATCGTGGTGATCCGTACCGTTCCATCGCAAATGTATTACACCCCCCAGTGGTTTAAGCGGATGGAGCGCTGGCTGGGCGACAGCAGCCTGCAGCCGCTGGTGAACATCGCGAAGCAGCATGAAAACACCTACGGCGCGATGCAGCGCTTTATTGAAAAACCCCCGGGCAAGCTGCGCATCTTTGAAATTTATCCGCCTAAGCCGCTGCTGAGCATGGCGTTGGGCAGCCGGCTGCCTGCGTTGCGTATGGATTACAAAACGGGGCGGCTGTGCGGGCGTTACTTCCTGGCGACCGTCGGGAAAATGCTGGCCGAGCAACCGCCTCTGCATCGCCATAAACGCATTATTACGCCACCTGCAATTGTCGCCAATGACGCCCTGACCATGCCGCTGGTGGACATTCCGCAGGCGAATGACGCTTTATTAGATAACGAGGATCTGGCGTGACGCTCCGCTTTGTTGATACCCACTGCCATTTTGATTTTCCGCCGTTTACGGGGAATGAAGCGCAAAGCATTGCGAAAGCTGCCGAAGCCGGCGTGCAGGCCATCATTGTGCCGTCGGTTGAAGCGGCCTATTTTACCCGCGTGCTGGAGCTTTCCGCGCGATACTCCGCGCTTTATGCCGCGCTCGGCCTGCATCCGATTGTGATTGAGCGCCATCGCGATGAGCATCTTGAAGAGCTGGATCGGGTGCTGCAACGTGCAGGAGAGAAACTTGTCGCCATCGGCGAGATCGGCCTCGATCTCTATCGCGAAGATCCGCAGTTTGAACGCCAGCAGACGATCCTGGACGCGCAGCTTCGGCTGGCAAAGTGTCACGATCTGCCGGTGATCCTCCACTCCCGACGCACTCATGACAAACTGGCGATGCACCTGAAGCGCATCGACCTGCCGCGACGAGGCGTAGTGCATGGTTTTTCCGGCAGCCTGCAGCAGGCGCAGCGTTTTATTGAACTGGGCTATAAAATTGGCGTCGGTGGCACCATCACCTATCCGCGCGCCAGTAAAACCCGTGACGTAATGGCGCAGCTGCCTCTCTCTGCGCTGTTACTGGAAACGGATGCCCCCGATATGCCGCTGAATGGTTTTCAGGGGCAGCCGAATCGCCCGGAACAGGCGGCGCGGGTATTTGACGTGCTGTGCGAACTACGTCAGGAACCTGAAGAGGTCATTGCCAGCGCGCTGCTCGAAAATACCCGTGCGGTTTTTGGTATCACGCTATAGATAAAGCGCCGGACGAATCACCGTTATCTTCTGTTTTTCCAGCGCCCGCGCCAGCGGTTCAATATCCTCCTGCGTGGCGCTACGCCATGACGCCGCATCGCCGTAAACTCCGTGTGTATGAAACGCGTTAATACGCACCGGAACATTCCCCAGCCCGTGGATGAACGCGATCAACGGTTTGATATGTTCCAGATAATCACACTGTTCCGGGATGACCAGCAAGCGGAGCTCCGTCAAACGGTGACGGTCTGCCAGCCAGCGAATGCTCTCCTTAATCTGCGGGTTTTCGCGTCCGGTCAGGAAGCGGTGATGTTCATTCCCCCACGCTTTGAGATCCAGCATTGCGCCATCCAGCACCGGCAGCAGTTTTTGCCAGCCGGTTTCGCTTAGCAGACCGTTGCTGTCTACCAGGCAGGTTAAATGATGTAGCTCAGGATCGGTTTTGATCGCGGTAAACAGGGCGATCAAAAACGGCAGTTGGGTTGTGGCTTCGCCGCCGCTCACTGTGATCCCTTCGATAAAGGGCGCGGATTTACGGACCTGAACGAGGATCTCGTCGACGCTCAGGCGGTGCGCCATGGGCGTGGCCTGCTGCTGGCACAGGCGCAGGCAGGTGTCGCACTGCTGGCAGTGACTCTCCTGCCACCAGACGCGTCCGGCCTGAATGGTCAGCACGTCGTGCGGGCAGTGGGGCACGCAGTCCCCGCAGTCGTTGCAGCGCCCGATGGTCCACGGGTTGTGGCAGGTTTTGCAGCGCAGGTTGCAGCCCTGCAGGAACAGCGCCAGGCGGCTGCCCGGCCCGTCCACGCAGGAGAAGGGGATGACCTGGCTAACTAAAGCGCATCTGCTGTTCATGGCTTATCACGCGCGGCTGACGTTCCAGAATACGGGTATTGCGTGCGGCCTCTTCCCCCAGCCACGTGGTGTTCGTTCTTGAACCCGCTTCCCGGTATTTCTCCAGATCCGACAAGCGAACCATATAGCCGGTCACGCGTACCAGATCGTTACCGGCCACATTCGCGGTGAACTCACGCATACCGGCCCTGAACGCCCCCAGGCAAAGCTGAACCACCGCCTGCGGATTGCGTTTTACCGTCTCATCCAGCGTTAAAATATCGCTGATCCCGGAATGATAGTGTTTATGGTGCGGCGCTACGGCCAGCAGATGACTGACAGGATCCGGCTCGTCACCGTACGGCAGACGCGCCCCCGGCGTGGTGCCCGAATCGGAGCTGATGCCTGACTGGGCGTGCAGCATCGCGCGATGCTTCCAGCCGTGCTTCACCGGCGTATTTTCAACAAACGCCGCAAGCTGTTCGCTGATGCGATAACCCAGCGCGTTGGCCTGCTCGTCTTTCCCGTAACGCCCCGCCATGCCTGCTTTCTCACACAGTACGTTCACCGCTTCGGCAAGACCGTACATGCCAAACATCGGCACAAACCGATCGGCATCAATCAGCCCCTCTTTCACCAGGAAGCTATTCTCAAAGAAGCCGGATTGCCCGTACAGAAAATCGCAGCGCGCATCGATGATGGCGATTTGCTGCTGGCAGTAGTGCGGTAGCGTGCGGGTGAAGAAGTCGTCAATGGATGTGCTGTGTTCGGCGATTGCCTTGAGGTTAAGGCGCACCAGGGTGCTGCCACCGCCCGCCAGCGGCAGAGAGTTGTAACAGCTCACCACGCCAAAACGGCCTTTTGTGAAAATTTTATCATTCACCGGACCGTTTGAAATATGCGGCTTGCTGCATTCACAAATGTTTTTTGCCACCTCAAGCAGTAAATCGTCTGGGGTGATCTCAGGATCGTAGATAAAGGTCAGATTGGGTGCAACCTGCTTCAGTTCAGCATCTGCACGCAGAATGGCACGGGTGACAGGGCCGTCGGCGGGCCCGATGTTGGCATGCATAAACGCATCGGGCAGCGTTCTGTCGAGATAGCGCCAGAAACGTTTTATTCGGCTATCGATTTCTTCTTGTGTTAGAATTCTAACATACGGGTTCAGTAGCGCATCAAGCTGCCCCAGATAGACCGGCATTGATGTGACGGAAGGAACATGGTGATAGAGAATAGTTAACAGAGAGAGGGCGTCATCAAGATCTTTCGCGCCTTCCAGCTCCAGCCATTCCGAACCGTTAGCCAGGAATTTTTCATAATCCGGCAGCACGTAGCGCGGTTTGTAGGGGGCATGACCTTCGTACATGTCGCAGATAAACCCCTCGTCCAGCGCGGCGCGGGCGGCCGGAGATAGCGTCGGGTAGGGCAGATAATTTTCCGCTTCCAGCGCCAGAAAATGACGTTTTTGCTCCGGGGTTAACACCGGGCTTGTCACAATGTGCTGGCAACGTTGTTGCAGGGCGTCGGGCATGTTCACTTCCTTGAATGTTCTGCGGATGATGAACGGATTGTAGGAAGCCAGCCTGCCGGCGCTTTTGATCCAACAAGGGGTATCGCTGCTTTAGTCAGCAATTTGCACGCTAAAGTTTGAAGAAGATCTCATTACAGTAATGCAAATTTGTACGCAGTTTTCATTAACTGTGATGAATGTCGAAGTGTGGATGCGGGTGAATGTTAGAATACTCACAGACCCGCAAGGTAAAATTTATACGGCACTGCCGTTGGAGAATGTTATGAACGATTTAACTGCAAGCAGCCTGCGCGCGTTGAAGCTGATGGACCTGACCACCCTGAACGATGACGACACCAATGAAAAAGTCATCGCCCTGTGCCATCAGGCAAAAACGCCAGTGGGTAACACCGCCGCCGTCTGTATCTACCCGCGCTTTATCCCGATTGCCCGCAAAACGCTGAAAGAGCAGGGCACGCCGGACGTGCGCATTGCAACCGTGACTAACTTCCCGCACGGCAATGACGACATTGAGATTGCGCTGGCGGAAACCCGCGCGGCAATTGCCTACGGCGCAGACGAAGTTGACGTGGTGTTCCCGTACCGCGCGCTGATTGCCGGCAACGAGCAGGTCGGTTTTGACCTGGTGAAAGCCTGTAAAGACGCGTGTGCGGCGGCAAACGTGCTGCTGAAAGTGATCATCGAAACCGGCGAGCTGAAAGAAGAGGCGCTGATTCGTAAGGCGTCAGAAATCTCCATCAAAGCTGGCGCAGATTTCATTAAAACGTCTACCGGTAAAGTGCCGGTTAATGCGACCCCGGAAAGCGCGCGCATCATGATGGAAGTTATCCGCGATATGGGCGTGTCCAAAACCGTTGGCTTCAAGCCTGCGGGCGGCGTACGTACCGCGGAAGACGCGCAGCAGTTCCTGGCGATTGCCGACGAACTGTTTGGCGCTGAGTGGGCTGACTCCCGCCACTACCGCTTCGGCGCGTCCAGCCTGCTGGCAAGCCTGCTGAAGGCGCTGGGTCACGGCGACGGTAAGAGCGCAAGCAGCTACTGATTGCCAGACAATGCCGGATGGCGCTTCGCTTATCCGGCCTACAGTATCGCAGGGCGGGGAAGCGTACCCGCCGCCATTCACCCGATTCCGCATGGGGGTTACCGTGTTTCTCGCACAAGAAATTATTCGTAAAAAACGTGATGGTCTTGCTTTAAGCGACGAAGAAATTCGCTTCTTCATCAACGGCATTCGTGACAACACCGTCTCAGAAGGGCAGATTGCGGCTCTGGCGATGACCATTTTCTTCCACGATATGTCGATGCCTGAGCGCGTGTCGCTGACCATGGCGATGCGAGATTCAGGAACCGTTCTGGACTGGAAAAGCCTCAACCTCAACGGCCCGATTGTGGACAAACACTCCACCGGCGGCGTGGGTGATGTGACTTCGCTGATGCTCGGCCCTATGGTGGCAGCCTGCGGCGGTTACGTTCCCATGATCTCCGGGCGCGGCCTGGGCCACACCGGCGGTACGCTCGACAAACTGGAAGCCATTCCGGGCTTCGATATCTTCCCGGATGACAATCGCTTCCGCGATATTATTAAAGACGTTGGCGTGGCGATTATCGGCCAGACCAGCTCTCTTGCTCCGGCAGACAAGCGTTTTTACGCGACGCGTGATATTACCGCCACCGTAGACTCCATCCCGCTGATCACCGCCTCTATCCTCGCCAAAAAACTGGCGGAAGGGCTGGACGCGCTGGTGATGGACGTGAAGGTGGGCAGCGGCGCGTTTATGCCGACCTATGAACTCTCTGCTCAGCTTGCCGAAGCGATCGTTGGCGTCTCCAACGGCGCGGGCGTGCGCACCACCGCGCTGCTGACCGACATGAACCAGGTGCTGGCCTCCAGCGCCGGTAACGCGGTTGAAGTCCGCGAAGCCGTGCAGTTCCTCACAGGCGAATACCGTAACCCGCGCCTGTTCGATGTCACCATGGCGCTGTGCGTGGAGATGCTGATTTCCGGCAAGCTGGCCAAAGACGACGTGGAAGCCCGCGCGAAACTGCATGCGGTGCTGGATAACGGCAAAGCGGCGGAGATCTTTGGCCGCATGGTGGCGGCGCAGAAAGGCCCGACCGATTTCGTCGAAAACTACGCGAAATATCTGCCAACCGCGATGCTCAGCAAAGCTGTTTATGCGGATGGCGAAGGTTTTGTCTCCGCCATGGACACCCGCGCGCTTGGCATGGCTGTTGTATCTATGGGCGGCGGTCGTCGTCAGGCATCGGACACCATTGATTACAGCGTCGGCTTTACCGACATGGCCCGTCTGGGCGACAGCGTTGACGGCCAACGTCCGCTGGCAGTGATCCACGCGAAAGACGAAGCCAGCTGGCAGGACGCGGCGAAAGCGGTGAAAGCGGCAATATCTCTTGACGATAAAGCACCGGAAACCACACCGACGGTCTATCGTCGTATCACTGAATAGCGGTATACTGATCTGATCGCATTTTTATGAAGCACTAAGTACGGAGAACAATTATGAAACGTGCATTTATTATGGTGCTGGACTCATTCGGCATCGGCGCAACCGAAGATGCAGAACGTTTTGGTGACGTGGGTTCCGATACCATGGGTCACATCGCGGAAGCCTGTGCAAAAGGCGAAGCGGACAACGGTCGTAAAGGCCCTCTGACTCTACCTAATCTGACCCGCCTCGGGCTGGTAAAAGCGCATGAAGGCTCTACCGGTAAAATCGCAGCCGGTATGGACGGCAACGCGGAAGTGGTGGGCGCCTACGCCTGGGCGCACGAGCTCTCTTCCGGGAAAGATACCCCTTCCGGTCACTGGGAAATCGCCGGTGTGCCGGTGCTGTTTGACTGGGGCTACTTCTCCGATCACGAGAACAGCTTCCCGCAGGAGCTGCTCGATAAGCTGGTGAAGCGTGCCAACCTGCCGGGCTACCTCGGTAACTGCCACTCTTCCGGCACCGTGATTCTGGATCAGCTCGGCGAAGAGCACATGAAAACCGGCAAGCCGATTTTCTACACCTCTGCTGACTCCGTGTTCCAGATTGCCTGCCACGAAGAGACGTTTGGCCTGGATAAACTCTACGAGCTGTGCGAAATCGCCCGTGAAGAGCTGACCGAAGGCGGCTACAACATTGGCCGCGTTATCGCACGTCCGTTTATCGGCGACAAAGCGGGTAACTTCCAGCGTACCGGTAACCGTCATGACCTGGCCGTTGAGCCACCGGCGCCAACCGTGCTGCAGAAGCTGGTCGACGAGAAGGGCGGTCACGTGGTGTCCGTGGGCAAAATAGCGGATATCTACGCCAACTGCGGTATCACCAAAAAAGTAAAAGCGACCGGTCTGGATGCGCTGTTCGATGCCACTATCAAAGAGATGAAAGAAGCGGGCGATAAGACCATTGTCTTCACCAACTTCGTGGACTTCGACTCCTCCTGGGGCCACCGTCGCGATGTAGCCGGTTATGCTGCGGGCCTGGAGCTGTTTGACCGCCGTCTGCCGGAGCTGATGGAGCTGGTGGGGGAAGATGACATTCTGATCCTGACCGCAGACCACGGCTGTGACCCAACCTGGACCGGTACCGACCACACCCGTGAGCACATTCCGGTATTGGTGTACGGCCCGAAAGTGAAGCCGGGCTCGCTGGGTCACCGTGAAACCTTCGCGGACATTGGCCAGACCCTGGCGAAATACTTTGGTACGTCTGACATGGAATATGGCAAGGCCATGTTCTAAACGGATTGGGTGCGGTCTGATGCCCTCACCCCGGCCCTCTCCCACAGGGAGAGGGAGAACAGAATGTAGGCCGGGTAAGGCGTAGCTGCCACCCGGCAAAAACAACAATGTAAAAGGAACTGAAGATGGCAACTCCTCACATTAATGCAGAAATGGGTGATTTCGCTGACGTCGTATTGATGCCGGGCGACCCGCTGCGCGCGAAGCACATTGCAGAAACCTTCCTCGAAGACGTGCGTGAAGTGAACAACGTTCGCGGCATGCTGGGCTTCACCGGTACCTATAAAGGCCGCAAAATCTCCGTTATGGGCCACGGCATGGGTATCCCGTCCTGCTCCATCTACACCAAAGAGCTGATCACCGATTTCGGCGTGAAGAAAATCATCCGCGTAGGCTCCTGCGGTGCGGTGCGTATGGACGTTAAGCTGCGTGACGTGGTGATCGGCATGGGCGCATGTACCGACTCTAAAGTTAACCGCATCCGCTTTAAGGATCATGACTTTGCGGCAATCGCTGACTTTGACATGGTGCGTAACGCGGTTGACGCGGCAAAAGCGCTGGGTGTTGACGCGCGCGTGGGCAACCTGTTCTCTGCCGATCTGTTCTACTCGCCAGAAGGCGACATGTTCGACGTGATGGAAAAATACGGCATCCTGGGCGTGGAAATGGAAGCGGCGGGTATCTACGGCGTGGCGGCTGAGTTTGGTGCGAAAGCGCTGACCATCTGCACCGTGTCTGACCACATCCGTACCCACGAGCAGACCACCGCTGCCGAGCGTCAGACCACCTTCAATGACATGATCAAAATCGCGCTGGAATCCGTTCTGCTGGGCGATAAAGAGTAAGAGCTGTTGTGCCGGGTGGCGGCTTCGCCTGACCCGGCCTACGGTTTTCCAGGCCCGCTAAGCGCAGCGCCAGCGGGCTTTTTTACTAGCGTACTGCCTGCGCAATCCATGCCGATAAGTCCCGCAACTCTTGTTCCTGCTCCGGGAAATCCCCCATTAACGCGTCGCACTCCTGCTGCAGCATATCCGCCCGATACAAACAGCCCTGCAAGCGGGCCGCCAGCGCTTCCAGCGGTGCCGGGTTGAGGCTGTCCGTAAACACCTGCGTACGGGTAATGTGGCCTTTCTCCACGTCAAAGTGCAGCTCCACGCCGCCCCAGGTAAAACGTTCGTCCAGCAGGTGTGAAAACGCCGGGGCCTGGCCGAAGTTCCATTCCCAGCTGCTCTGGCGTGCAAAGGTTTCGGCGAAGTTGGGCAGATCCGGGGTCTTATCCGGCGAAATCACTTCCGCATCCACGCGCTCGCCGTAATGTTCAAAGAACGCTTCACGGATCGCGTCGCAAATCTGCTCGTGCGTGATCCCCGGCAGCAGCTCCACCAGATTCGCCACGCGTCCGCGCACGGAGGTAATGCCCTTAGCCTGGAGCTTTTTCTTATCAGGATTCAGGTAGTTCGCCAGACGGCTCAGGTCGGCGTTCAGCAGCAGGGTGCCGTGGTGGAACCCGCGATCCATCGTTTCGCGGTAGGCGGAGCCGGAGATCTTGCGGTCGCCCTCGGGCGTTTTGACCACGAGATCGTTCCGCCCCGAGGCTTCAGCCGTCACGCCGAGCGCATTGAGCGCGTTGAGCACAATAGACGTAGAGATAGTTTTGTCGTATTCCGGTTTTCCCGCCATAAAGGTAAAGCAGGTATTGCCCAGATCGTGAAACACCGCGCCGCCGCCGCTGCTCCTGCGTGCGAGACGGACATTGTCCTCTTCCATACGCCGGGTGTTGCACTCTTTCCACGGGTTTTGCGCGCGGCCGATGACCACCGTATCGGCGTTACGCCAGAGAAACAGGACGCGCTGGGTGGCGGGCATCTGGCGGAAGATGCACTCTTCAACCGCGAGATTAAACCAGGGATCGTGAGAGTCAGAGATAAGCAGGCGTAACGTCGTCATGGCAGAGTTCCTTTTCCATATCTTTCGCCTACTTTATCACTATTCCTTCTTCTCGCTCTCTTCGTCTTCGGGAACCGACCTGCTGGCGGTCAGCAGGAACGGCGACTGCTGCCAGCGGGTACGCTTGCCCTGAAGCAACGTGCGCGCCAGCACGACGCCAATCGCCAGCGAGAGTAACAGCATCAGGCGCAGAATATTGGTGGTGTTATCCACCTGCTTAGCTTCTGTTGGCAGGGTGTGGGTATCCAGCGTCAGGCGCAGATACCCCAGCGGGCCATTTTTACCCTGAACGGGTTCGACAATCTGCTGGTTGAAATAGCCTCCGGCTTTTTTGCCGTCCAGCGCCAGCCTGTCGCGCACGTCGACGTGCTCACCGGCGCGGGCAATCAGGTCGCCTTTTTCATCGTACACGCCCGCATCCAGAATGCGGCTGTTTTCCGTGAGCTGACGCAAGACCTGGCCTATCCGCTTATCGTCCGGCGTTTCATTGCGCATCAGGGGCGCAACGTTGAGCGTCACCTGACGCGCCAGGGTACGGGCCAGCTCTTCAAACTGCGGGTTGCGCTGCCGCTGATGATTCTGGCTAAACCACGATGCCCCTTGCATCAATGCGACTAACAGTGCGAGACAGATCAGGACAATCACGGCGCGATGAAGCCGGAATTTCAGTTTTGCGCGAGCCATATTCCACCTGCTGAAAATTTAGGGCTTAATGTTGCCAGAAGTGATGGTTACAGGGTAGCCTCATGCGTTATTTTCCCTCTGGAACCTTCCGGCGCGAACAAAATTACAGGAGCTTTAATGCCGAACATTACCTGGTGTGACCTGCCAACGGATGTCTCTTTATGGCCAGGATTGCCGCTCTCGTTAAGTGGCGATGAGGTGATGCCTCTGGATTACCACGCTGGCCGTAGCGGCTGGCTCCTCTATGGACGCGGTCTGGATAAGCAACGCCTGACCCAGTATCAAACCAAACTGGGCGCGGCGATGGTGATTGTTGCCGCCTGGTGCGTGGAAGATTACCAGGTCATTCGCCTCGCCGGTTCCCTGACGCAGCGCGCCACGCGTCTGGCGCATGACGCCGGGCTGGACGTAGCGCCTCTCGGCAAAATTCCGCACCTGAAAACGCCGGGTCTGCTGGTGATGGACATGGACTCCACCGCTATTCAGATCGAATGTATTGACGAGATTGCTAAACTGGCAGGCAGCGGCGAGCTGGTGGCGGAAGTCACCGAGCGTGCGATGCGCGGCGAGCTGGACTTCACCGCCAGCCTGCGCCAGCGCGTGGCGACCCTGAAAGGGGCCGATGCTAACATCCTGCGCCAGGTGCGCGACGTGCTGCCGCTGATGCCGGGGCTGACGCAGCTGGTGCTGAAGCTCCAGTCCCTCGGCTGGAAAGTGGCGATCGCCTCCGGTGGCTTTACCTTCTTTGCGGATTATCTACGCGAGAAACTGCATCTGACCACGGTGGTCGCTAACGAGCTGGAAATCATGGACGGCAAGCTGACCGGCCAGGTGATCGGCGATATCGTGGATGCCCAGTACAAAGCCAATACCCTGACGCGCCTGGCGGAAAAGTATGAGATTCCGGTCGAGCAGACCGTCGGCATTGGCGACGGCGCGAACGATCTGCCAATGATCAAAGTGGCTGGCCTTGGCATTGCCTACCATGCCAAACCAAAAGTGAATGAAAAGACGGAAGTCACTATCCGTCACGCTGACCTGATGGGGGTGTTCTGCATTCTCTCCGGCAGCCTTAATCAGAAATAACGAGGTAAACCGTGGCGAAAGCTCCAAAACGCGCATTTGTCTGTAATGAATGTGGTGCGGATTATCCGCGCTGGCAGGGGCAATGCAGCGCCTGTCATGCCTGGAACACCATCACCGAAGTGCGTGGTGTGGCGGCTTCGCCGAGCGTGGCCCGCAATGAGCGCCTGAGCGGCTATGCGGGCAATGCAGGCGTGTCGAAGGTGCAAAAGCTTTCTGATATCAGCCTGGAAGCGCTGCCGCGCTTTTCCACCGGCTTCAAAGAGTTTGACCGCGTGCTCGGCGGCGGCGTGGTGCCGGGCAGCGCGATTCTGATCGGCGGTAACCCGGGGGCGGGGAAATCGACCCTGCTGCTGCAAACGCTCTGCAAGCTCGCCGAACAGATGAAAACCCTGTACGTGACGGGTGAAGAATCCCTCCAGCAGGTGGCGATGCGCGCTCACCGTCTCGGCCTGCCGACCGGTAACCTGAACATGCTGTCGGAAACCAGCATCGAGCAGATCTGCATGATCGCCGAAGAAGAGCAGCCGAAGCTGATGGTGATCGACTCCATCCAGGTAATGCACATGGCGGACATTCAGTCCTCGCCGGGCAGCGTGGCGCAGGTGCGTGAGACCGCCGCTTACCTGACGCGCTTTGCTAAAACGCGCGGCGTGGCGATTGTAATGGTCGGCCATGTGACCAAAGATGGCTCTCTGGCGGGTCCGAAGGTGCTCGAGCACTGTATCGACTGCTCGGTGATGCTCGACGGCGACGCGGATTCCCGCTTCCGTACCCTGCGCAGCCACAAGAACCGCTTTGGCGCGGTGAACGAACTGGGCGTGTTTGCCATGACCGAGCAGGGGCTGCGCGAGGTCAGCAACCCGTCGGCCATCTTCCTGAGCCGCGGCGATGAGATCACCTCCGGCAGTTCGGTAATGGTGCTGTGGGAAGGGACGCGCCCGCTGTTGGTTGAAATTCAGGCGCTGGTGGATCACTCGATGATGGGTAACCCGCGACGCGTGGCGGTCGGTCTGGAGCAGAACCGCCTGGCGATCCTGCTGGCGGTGCTGCACCGTCACGGCGGCCTGCAAATGGCGGATCAGGATGTGTTCGTCAACGTGGTTGGCGGGGTGAAAGTCACTGAGACCAGCGCGGACCTGGCGCTGCTGCTGGCGATGGTCTCCAGCCTGCGCGACAGACCGCTGCCGCAGGATCTGGTCGTCTTCGGTGAAGTGGGTCTGGCCGGGGAAATCCGTCCGGTGCCCAGCGGCCAGGAGCGTATCTCCGAAGCGGCAAAACACGGCTTCCGTCGGGCGATCGTTCCCGCCGCCAACGTGCCGAAAAAAATCCCGGAAGGGATGCAGGTCTTTGGCGTTAAGAAACTCGCAGATGCGTTAAATGTCTTTGACGACTTATAATTACGTATTCGATTTTGCAGGAGGCACCGTAATTTATGTCATCATTTGACTACATCAAGACCGCGATCCGCCAGAAGGGCTGCACGCTGCAGCAGGTGGCGGACGCCAGCGGCATGACCAAAGGCTACCTGAGCCAGTTGCTGAACGCCAAAATCAAAAGCCCCAGCGCGCAGAAGCTTGAAGCGCTGCACCGCTTTCTGGGGCTGGAGTTCCCGCGAATGCAAAAGAACATCGGCGTGGTGTTCGGCAAGTTTTATCCGCTGCATACCGGGCATATCTATCTGATCCAGCGCGCCTGTAGCCAGGTGGACGAGCTGCACATCATCATGGGCTATGACGAAACGCGCGATCGCCAGCTCTTTGAAGACAGCGCCATGTCGCAGCAGCCCACCGTGCCTGACCGTCTGCGCTGGCTGCTTCAGACCTTTAAGTACCAGAAAAACATTCGCATTCATGCCTTTAATGAAGAGGGCATGGAGCCGTATCCGCACGGCTGGGACGTGTGGAGCAACGGCATCAAAGCGTTTATGGAAGAGAAGGGCATTGCGCCTAACTGGATCTACACCTCTGAAGAGCCCGACGCGCCGCAGTTCCGCGAGCATCTGGGCATCGAGACGGTGCTGATCGACCCGAAACGGACCTTTATGAACATCAGCGGGGCGCAGATCCGCGAGAACCCGTTCCGCTACTGGGATTATATTCCGACCGAAGTGAAGCCGTTCTTCGTGCGTACGGTGGCTATTCTGGGCGGCGAGTCGAGCGGTAAATCAACGCTGGTCAACAAGCTGGCGAACATCTTCAACACCACCAGCGCGTGGGAGTATGGACGCGATTACGTCTTCTCTCACCTCGGCGGCGATGAGATGGCACTGCAGTATTCCGACTACGATAAAATCGCGCTCGGGCACGCCCAGTACATTGATTTCGCGGTGAAATACGCTAACAAAGTGGCGTTTATTGATACCGATTTCGTCACCACGCAGGCGTTCTGTAAAAAGTACGAGGGGCGCGAGCACCCGTTCGTGCAGGCGCTGATTGACGAATACCGCTTTGACCTGGTGATCCTGCTGGAAAACAACACCCCGTGGGTGGCCGACGGTATGCGCAGCCTGGGCAGCTCGGTGGACAGGCGCGAGTTCCAGACCATGCTGGTGGAGATGCTCAATGAGAACAACGTTGAGTTTGTGCATGTGGAAGAGTCGGATTATGACACCCGCTTCCTGCGCTGCGTCGAGCTGGTGAAGGAGATGATGGGGGAGCAGGGGTAATAACTTCCCCCTCGCCCTTTTGGGGTGAGGGGGGAATACCTCAGAACTCAACCACCACCTTCCCGCGCATATGCCCCTCCAGCACCTTACGGTGCGCTTCGGTAATGCTTTCTACGCTCAGCCCGTGCAGCGTTTCGCTGAGCGAGCTTTCCACCACGCCGTTATCCACCAGCTTCGCCACCTCATTTAAGATCTCACCCTGACGCGCCATATCAGCCGTCTTGTACATGCTGCGAGTGTACATAAACTCCCAGTGCAGGGCGGCGGATTTGGACTTCAGCTTGTCCTGGTTCAGCGGATGTTCATTCTCAACGATGGAACAAATATGCCCCTGCGGCGCAATCAGTTCACTGACCGCATCCCAATGCCCGTCGGTGTCGTTGAGGATGAAAATATAATCCACGAAGGTAAGCCCCTGCTTCGCCAGCTCGCCTTTTAGATCGCGGTAGTTGACCACTACGTCAGCACCGCGATCGCGGCACCATTGGGCGGAATCTTCTCGTGAAGCGGTTGCGATAATCTTCACCTTGCTGTTGTGCTTCGCAAACGGGATCGCCAGCGATCCCACGCCGCCCGCGCCGCCGATGATCAGCAGGGTTTTGTCCGCTTCGGCATCCTGAATGTTCAGCCGTTCAAACAGACCTTCCCACGCGGTGAGCGCAGTTAAAGGTAGCGCAGCGGCTGCCGCCCAGCCGAGGCTGGCAGGCTTGTGGCCGACAATGCGCGCATCTATCAGTTGATGAGTGGTATTGCTGCCCGGGCGGGTGATGTCGCCCGCGTACCACACCTCATCACCTGGTTTGAAGCCGGTGACGCCAGCTCCAGCGGCTTTGACGACCCCGCTGGCATCCCACCCCAGAATTCGCGGCTCGTTCAGCCCATTTTTGGCGATGCCTGCATGCACTTTGGTATCAACCGGGTTAATCGATACGGCTTTCACCTCTACCAGCAGATCGTGTTCGCCGGGCGTCGGCATTGGCGGGGTGATTTCAATGAAGGTGGACGGATTTTCTGGGTTAACGGCAATGGCTTTCACTGACATGGTGTGCTCCTCAATGGAATGCGTTTTGTTGAGGCTAGTCTATTAAGTGGCCAGCCGCATGATAAGATGGACAATCATGAACTCAGCGTTCGTACAGGGTGAACAATCATGTTTAAACAGCTGCAGGATATGGCGCTGTTTGCGCTGGTGGCGGAGATGGGCAGTTTTACCGCGGCGGCGCAGAAAGCCGAACTGCCGAAATCCAGCGTCAGCCAGCGGATCAGCCAGCTGGAGCAGCAGGTGGGGATCCGTCTGCTTAACCGCACCACACGCAGGATCAGCCTGACCTTTGCGGGCGAGCACTATCTGGTGCACTGTCGGGAGATGCTGGCGGCCAGCGAGCGGGCGGAGTATGCCATTCAGCGCCTGCGTGAAAACCCCAGCGGCCGGCTGCGTATTACCTGTCCGGCGGGGATTGGCGCGACCCTGCTGGCGCATATGAATGCCGAGTTTCAGCTTCGCTATCCTGACGTGTCGCTCGATGTATCGATCTCTGACGACGTGGTGGACCTGGTCGAGTCCGGTTTTGACGTGGCGCTGCGCACCGGCAAGCCGCAGGACTCCTCCCTGATAGGCAGAATGATCGGGCACTGCCCGCGCTACATGCTGGCCTCGCCGGATTATCTGGCACGCCGGGAGCCGTTAATCCATCCCCGACAGCTGGTGGAGCACCGCTGTATTACGCACCGGGCGTGGTCGGAGTGGCTGCTGCGAAGCGAGGGTGAGGATTACCGCTACCTGCCGGACAACGGCCACATGACCGATAATCTGGTGTACGCCCG
Source organism: Astraeus odoratus (assembly GCA_016618355.2). Lineage (NCBI taxonomy): Eukaryota > Fungi > Basidiomycota > Agaricomycetes > Boletales > Astraeaceae > Astraeus > Astraeus odoratus. The sequence continues at coordinate 58,499 of JADGIP010000017.1, read as the reverse complement.
CGAATGCGCGATTGCCGGGGCGGGGATCACGCTGCTACCCGCATTTCTGCTGGAAGATAAGATCGAAAAGGGGGCGTTGGTTCAGGTGCTGCCGGAATGGCGCGTTGAAGGTAACGATCTCTGGCTGGCCTATCCGAGCCGGAAGCTGAATTCGCCCGCGCTGATGAGCTATATCGAGTTTGCGATGCAGTTTGATGAGGTGAAGCGGTATTACGTGGGTGGGTGATGTTGTGCGGTCTGATGCCCTCACCCTGAATAAAAAACGGCAACCGAGGTTGCCGTTTTGCTTTTATTTCGCAATACGCTTGTACTTAATACGCTTCGGCTCCAGCGCGTCTGCGCCCAGCGTGCGTTTTTTGTACTCTTCGTATTCGGTGAAGTTACCTTCGAAGAACTCCACTTTACCTTCGTCCTGGTAGTCCAGGATGTGGGTCGCGATACGGTCCAGGAACCAGCGGTCGTGCGAGATAACCATGGCGCAGCCCGGGAATTCCAGCAGGGCGTTTTCCAGTGCGCGCAGGGTTTCGATATCCAGGTCGTTGGTCGGTTCATCGAGCAACAGAACGTTACCGCCCACCTGCAGCAGCTTCGCCAGGTGCAGACGACCACGCTCACCGCCGGACAGCTCGCCCACGCGTTTGCCCTGGTCGGTGCCCTTAAAGTTAAAGCGGCCAACATAGGCGCGGCTTGGCATCTCGGTGTTGCCGATACGCATGATATCCAGCCCGCCGGAGACTTCTTCCCACACGGTTTTGCTGTTATCCATCGCGTCACGGAACTGGTCTACGGAGGCCAGCTTCACGGTTTCACCCAGGGTGATAGAGCCGCTGTCTGGCTGTTCCTGACCGGACATCATACGGAACAGGGTCGATTTACCCGCGCCGTTCGGACCGATGATGCCAACGATAGCGCCTTTCGGTACGGAGAAGGTCAGATCGTCGATCAGCACGCGGTCACCGTAGGACTTACGCAGGTTGGTCACTTCAACCACTTTATCCCCCAGACGTGCTCCAGGCGGAATAAACAGTTCGTTGGTTTCGTTACGTTTCTGGTATTCGGTGTTGTTCAGCTCTTCAAAGCGTGCCAGACGGGCTTTGCCCTTAGACTGACGGCCTTTCGCGCCCTGACGAACCCACTCCAGCTCTTTCTCGATAGACTTGCGACGGGCCGCTTCCTGAGACGCTTCCTGCGCCAGACGCTGATCTTTCTGCTCCAGCCAGGAGGAGTAGTTGCCTTCCCACGGAATACCTTCACCGCGGTCCAGCTCCAGGATCCAGCCGGCGACGTTGTCGAGGAAGTAACGGTCGTGGGTAATTGCTACAACGGTGCCTTCGAAGTCGTGCAGGAAGCGCTCCAGCCACGCCACGGATTCCGCATCCAGGTGGTTGGTCGGTTCGTCGAGCAGCAGCATGTCTGGTTTTTCCAGCAGCAGGCGGCACAGCGCCACGCGGCGGCGTTCACCACCGGAGAGATTCGCGATTTTCGCATCCCAATCCGGCAGACGCAGGGCATCCGCCGCGCGCTCCAGCTGCACGTTCAGGTTGTGACCGTCGTGCGCCTGGATGATCTCTTCATATTTGCCCTGCTGAGCGGCCAGTTTGTCGAAGTCCGCATCCGGCTCGGCGTATTTGGCATACACTTCATCCAGACCTTTCAGCGCATTAACCACTTCGGATACCGCTTCTTCAACGGATTCACGTACGGTGTGTTCCGGGTTCAGCTGAGGTTCCTGCGGCAGGTAGCCGATCTTGATGCCTGGCTGCGGACGGGCTTCACCTTCGATGTCTGTATCGATGCCGGCCATGATGCGCAGCAGGGTGGACTTACCGGCACCGTTGAGACCCAGCACACCAATTTTTGCGCCCGGGAAGAAGCTCAGCGAGATATTTTTAAGAATATGACGTTTCGGCGGGACAACTTTGCCGACACGATGCATGGTATAAACGAATTGAGCCACGTGGACTTCGCCTCTTTTATCGTAAATGAGAAGGAATTTCAGCCTCGAAGTGTAGCCTTTTTCACGCCCTAATCCCAGCCAGGAACGTCGGGAGTGTTAAAACGCGCAAGAAAGGTAAAAAAGTGTCCATGACGTGGCGCGTTGCTGGATGCCTGGTTAGCATAAGTTGTTGTGACTTTGACGTGGCAAGACGCTGCAATTGACGAAAAAACAATGAGGAAGAGCTTGTGGAAAAAGCCAAACGGGTGGTCTGGCGTCTGCTGGCTGCCAGCGTATGCGTAATGGCGGTAAGCCAGGCGGTGCATGCCGATTCACTGGATGAACAACGTAACCGCTACGCCCAGATTAAACAGGCGTGGGACAACAAGCAGATGGATACCGTGCAGGCGCTGATGCCGACGCTGAAGGATTATCCGCTGTATCCGTATCTGGAGTATCGCCAGATCACGGACGATCTCATGAATCAACCGACCGTCACCGTGAATAATTTCATTCAGGCGAACCCGACCCTGCCGCCTGCCCGAAATCTTCAGTCTCGTTTTGTGAATGAGCTGGCGCGGCGTGAAGACTGGCGCGGCCTGCTGGCGTTTAGCCCTGACAAGCCGAATACCACCGAAGCGCAGTGTAATTACTACTATGCGAAATGGGCGACCGGGCAGCAGGAAGAGGCCTGGGCCGGGGCGAAAGATCTGTGGCTGACCGGCAAAAGCCAGCCGAACGCCTGTGATTCCCTGTTCGGCGCATGGCGCGCTTCCGGCAAGCAGGATCCGCTGGCCTACCTTGAGCGCATCCGCCTGGCGATGAAAGCCGGCAACACGCGTCTGGTGACCGCGCTGGCAGGGCAGATGCCGTCCGATTACCAGACGATCTCCTCGGCGGTTATCGCGCTGGCAAACGATCCGAACAGCGTCCTGACCTTTGCCCGCAGCACGGGCTCGACCGATTTTACCCGCCAGATGGCGGCGGTAGCTTTTGCCAGCGTGGCGCGTGACGATGTCGAAAACGCGCGGCTGATGATCCCGCAGCTGGTGCAGGCGCAGCAGCTGAATGAAGATCAAACCCAGGAGCTGCGCGACATCGTGGCCTGGCGACTGATGGGCACGGACGTGACCGACGAACAGGCGCGCTGGCGTGACGATGCGATCATGCGCTCAAACTCGACCTCGCTTGTCGAGCGCCGCGTGCGCATGGCGCTGGGCACCGGCGACCGCCGTGGCCTCAACACCTGGCTCGCGCGTTTGCCGATGGAAGCCAAAGAGAAGGACGAATGGCGCTACTGGCAGGCCGATCTGCTGATGGAGCGCGGTCGTGAAGACGAAGCCAAAGAGATTCTTCACTCGCTGATGCAGCAGCGCGGGTTCTACCCGATGGCGGCGGCGCAACGGCTGGGCGAGGAGTACACGTTTAAGATCGACAAAGCGCCCGCTAACGCGAACCCCGCTCTGACGCAGGGGCCGGAGATGGCGCGCGTGCGCGAGCTGATGTACTGGAACATGGATAACACCGCGCGCAGCGAGTGGGCGAATCTGGTCACCAGCCGCACCACGGATGAAAAAGCGCAGCTTGCCCGCTATGCGTTTGATAATCGCTGGTGGGATCTGAGCGTGCAGGCGACGATTTCAGGCAAGCTGTGGGACCATCTCGAAGAGCGTTTCCCGCTGGCGTATAAAGATCTGTTTGACCGCTACACCAGCGGCAAAGATATCCCGCAAAGCTACGCCATGGCGATTGCCCGTCAGGAGAGCGCATGGAACCCGAAAGTTCGTTCACCGGTGGGTGCCAGCGGGCTGATGCAAATTATGCCGGGGACGGCGACGCATACGGTGAAGATGTTCAACATTCCAGGTTACAGCAGCCCGTCACAGCTTCTCGATCCGGATACCAACATCAACATCGGCACCAGCTATTTGCAGTATGTCTATCAGCAGTTTGGCAATAACCGCATCTTCGCGTCGGCGGCGTATAACGCCGGTCCGGGCCGCGTGCGCACCTGGCTTGGCAACAGTGCAGGACGCATTGACGCAGTGGCGTTCGTGGAGAGCATTCCGTTCTCGGAAACGCGCGGCTACGTGAAGAACGTGCTGGCCTATGACGCCTACTATCGCTACTTCATGGGGCAGAAAGATACCCTGATGAGCGATGCCGAGTGGCAGAGACGTTACTGATCGGCATGGGTTGTGTTATGCTGTACTCGCTAAAGAGTACAAGAGGCAGCATAACATGACCCAGCATTCCCCGTATTCCTCGGCAATGGCCGAACAGCGTCACCAGGAGTGGCTTCGTTTTGTGGAGCTGCTTCGCCAGTCTTACGAGCAGGATTTGCACCTACCCCTCATGCAGCTGATGCTTACGCCGGACGAGCGTGAGGCGCTGGGCACGCGCGTGCGGATTATTGAAGAGCTATTGCGCGGTGAGATGAGCCAGCGCGAGCTGAAAAACGAGCTGGGCGCGGGCATCGCGACGATCACCCGTGGATCGAACAGCCTGAAGTCCGCGCCGGTTGAGCTGCGCCAGTGGCTCGAGTCAGTCTTATTGAGCGATCAACGATAAATGGCGTTATGAAACGGGCTCAGCGCCAGGATCACCGCCTGATGGTAAACCCCTGAACGCGTGAGCTTACCCGCCGTAAAGACGCCAATCGCCCCTTCTTTACGCCCAATCTCATCAATGCCGGTGTACTGTGACATCACCGGCCCGAGCGCTTCACCTGCACGGACTTTTTCCAGAATGATCTCCGGCAGCGGCAGGGTGGCTGAGCGCGCTTCGCCGCGCTGCTCACGGCTTTCAATCACCACCCAGCTAAAGGTTGCGCCTTCGTCGATGCCTGCTTCAATGGCGACCCAGAAGTCAGCCTTCGGGGCCGCGGCTTTTGCATTTGCCACGCGATTTCGTGCGCCAGCGCGCGTTTCCTCGCTGCCAAACGGCTGTTCAGGTACGCCACTCTCGACGCCGATGGCCTCAATATGGCAGGATCCTTCGCCGAAAATCTCTTCAAAAGCCTTTAGAATTGCCTGAATTTTGGCAGGATTGGTGGTAGCAGAGACAACATGGTGCATAATTAAGCTCGATTCAAAAAAACTCATCGCAGTATAACGGAAAAAAAGCATGTTACAGGTATACCTTGTTCGCCACGGTGAAACGCAGTGGAACGCCGAGCGACGTATTCAAGGCCAGTCAGACAGTCCTCTCACCGAGAAGGGTGTGCAGCAAGCGTGGCAGGTGGCGGAACGCGCCAGAACGCTGGGCATTACCCACGTTATTACCAGCGATTTAGGTCGCACACAGCAGACGGCGCGCATCATTGCCGACGCCTGCGGCTGCGATGTGATGCTTGAGCCGCGCCTGCGCGAGCTGGATATGGGCGTGCTGGAAAAGCGCCATATTGATACGCTGACGGAAACGGAAGAGGGCTGGCGCCGCACGCTGGTGAACGGTACCGAAGATGGTCGTATTCCTGAAGGGGAATCCATGCAGGAGCTTAGCGTGCGTATGCATGCCGCGCTGGCGGAATGCCTCAAGCTTCCGGCAGGCAGCCGTCCGCTGCTGGTGAGTCACGGTATCGCGCTCGGCTGCCTGGTGAGCACCATTCTGGGGTTACCGGCTTACGCTGAGCGTCGGTTACGCCTGCGTAACTGCTCCATTTCCCGGATTGATTATCAGGAAAGCGCGTGGCTGGCGTCGGGCTGGGTCGTGGAGATGGCAGGGGACATTTCGCATCTCGATGCCCCTGCGCTTGATGAACTGCAGCGTTAACGACGGACAGGAATCAAGAATTCCATACGCAGATTGATTGGGCCTTCTTCCGGTTTGGCATCCTGCGCCGGGTAGTAGCGCTCGATATCCTGACCTTTACGGCGATTCAGATTCAGCATTGGCATGCACGTCCCGTAAACGGTCAGGATAAACTCCTGGACGCCCGTACCCAGTCCTTCATACGAGAACATCACGTACTCGCCGCCTTCCAGCACGACCGGCTTCGAACCCTGAATGTAGCCATTCGCCAGCTCCGGCGTCAGCGCGGTGGTGTAAAACACCTCCTGCTCGTCGTCTTTTTCCTGGCTTGGGTGCGTTTCGTTGAGGCCATACAGGATCGGCGGAATGGCCGGCGCATGGCTCAGGAAATCGCGCCAGAACTGGACGCGCATCTGATGGCGGAACTCAGAAATCTGCTCCAGAGAGCACGAGTAGCTCTGGGTTGTACCGATCAGATGGGTTTCCGGCAGAGTGACCATTTCGTATTTCGGCATCGCGAACTCGCCCAGGCGCAGCGGCGGACGCATGCCAAACGAGCTCCAGTCAGGCGAGCGGCGATAGAGCGCTGGCGTCAACGAGAACTGTTTTTTAAAGGCACGGGTGAAGGTCTGCTGCGAATCAAAACGGTACTGCAGGGCAATATCCAGAATTGGCCGCGCGGTCAGGCGCAAAGCCACCGCAGATTTCGATAAACGACGTGCGCGAATATAGGCACCGATAGCATGACCGGTGACATCCTTGAACATCCTTTGCAGATGCCACTTGGAATAGCCCGCTTTAGCCGCCACATTATCCAGTGACAAAGGCTGGTCGAGATGACCTTCCAGCCAGGTGAGCAGGTCGCGAATAATTCCAGCCTGATCCATATACTATCCTCATCCTTAAAACAGCAGGTGCCTGATAACAGGTTAGCGGATAATAGCATTTTTTGATGTTTTAGCATTCAGTGTTTTTTTTGCGCATTAATGCCTTTTCTCTCTCATTTTGGGTGAATATATTCTAATCCTGTGATCTTGCTACATTTTTGACTAACGTGTTGAATAATCGCTCAATGCAATTTTAAAGAATGGTAACAATATGAAATACAAGACTTTGCTTCTTACTGCCCTGTTGCTGGTAGCGGGCCGTGCGGCGCAGGCGGAACAGATTGGTTCTGTCGATACCGTGTTCAAAATGTTCGGTCCGGACCACAAAATTGTGGTGGAGGCGTTTGACGATCCGGACGTGAAAAACGTCACCTGCTACGTCAGCCGCGCGAAGACGGGCGGTATTAAAGGCGGCCTGGGGCTGGCGGAAGACACTTCCGATGCGGCGATCTCCTGTCAGCAGGTGGGGCCGGTTGAGCTGAGCGATAAAATCAAAAACGGCAAAGCGCAGGGCGATGTGGTGTTCCAGAAACGGACCTCGCTGGTGTTTAAAAAGCTGCAGGTGGTGCGTTTCTATGATGCAAAACGCAACACCCTGGCCTACCTGGCGTATTCCGATAAAGTGGTGGAAGGGTCACCGAAAAACGCCATTAGTGCGGTGCCGATTATGCCGTGGCATTAATTCAGGGATGAACCATGCAACAACCTGTTGTCTGGCTGGTTGAAGACGAAACCAGTATCGCCGATACGCTTATCTACATGCTTCAGCAGGAAGGATTTGCAGTAAAAGCGTTTGAGCGCGGTTTACCGGTGCTGGAGGCGGCGCGCCAGCAGGCTCCGGCGCTCGCCATTCTTGACGTCGGGCTGCCGGACATCAGCGGCTTTGAGCTCTGCCGCCAGCTTCTGGCGCAGCATCCGTCACTGCCCGTGCTGTTTCTGACGGCACGCAGTGACGAAGTGGATAAACTCCTCGGCCTGGAAATGGGCGCAGACGACTACGTCGCCAAGCCTTTCTCCCCGCGTGAGGTGTGCGCCCGGGTAAGGACCATTTTACGGCGGATGCAAAAATCCGCCGCCCCAGCGGAGACGGTGCGTATCGGACAGTTTGAGCTGAACGAAGCTGCCGCGCGAATTAGCTGGTGCGGTGAAGCATTACCGCTCACGCGCTATGAGTTTTTGCTGCTTAAAACGTTACTACAGGCTCCGGGACGGGTTTTCTCTCGTCAACAGTTAATGGACAAGGTGTGGGGCGAAGACGGCGACAGTTACGATCGTACCGTGGACACTCACATCAAGACCCTGCGCGCCAAGCTGCGGGCAGTGAATGAGGAACTGTCACCCATCAGCACCCATCGCGGTATGGGCTATAGCCTGGGGCTTTTTTAATGCGCATCGGAATGCGTTTGCTGCTGGGGTACTTCCTGATCGTCGCCATCGCCGCATGGTTTGTGCTGTCGATCTTTGTTCAGGAAGTGAAGCCCGGCGTGCGCAGGGCAACCGAGGGCACGTTGATCGATACCGCGACCTTGCTCGCCGAAGTTGGGCGTGAGGATCTTCTTTCGGGCAATGCGCAGCAGGGCAGACTGGCGCAGGCCTTTTTACAGCTCCATCAGCGGCCTTTCCGCGCCAATATCGGCGGCATTCATAAGGTGCGCAACGAGTATCACGTCTACATGACCGATGCGCAGGGCCGCGTCGTGTTTGATTCTGCCGGCCTGGCCGTGGGGCAAGATTACTCTCGCTGGAACGATGTCTGGCTGACGCTTCGCGGCCAATACGGCGCGCGCAGTACCCACAGCCATCCCGACGATCCGGAGAGCACGGTGATGTATGTTGCCGCACCGGTTGTTGAGCAGGGCAAGATTATCGGCGTGCTGTCGGTGGGGAAACCGAACAGCGCGATGGCACCGGTGATTCACCGCAGCGAGCGACGGATATTGTGGGCAGGCGGGGCGCTGCTTGGCATTGCTTTACTGATCGGTTTTCTCGTCGTCTGGTGGATCAATCGTTCCATCAGTACGTTATCGCGCTATGCCGACTCGGTGACCACTGATACGCCTCTCCCGCTGCCTAATCCAGGCAGTAGCGAACTGCACAAGCTGGCTCAGGCGCTGGAAAATATGCGTATTCGCCTTGAAGGGAAAAACTACATTGAACACTATGTCCATGCGCTGACCCACGAGCTGAAAAGCCCAATAGCCGCCATACGCGGCGCGGCAGAAATTCTCACCGAGCAGCCGCCGCCGCAGGTGGCCGCGCGGTTTATCGATAATATTCTGGTGCAAAACGCGCGTATGCAGTCGCTGGTTGAAAAACTGCTGACTCAGGCGCGGCTTGAAAATCGGGTCGAGATTACGCCCCAGGCCGTCCGCGTCGACCTGCTGTTTACACGGCTTGCCGACGCGCGTTCGGCGCTATTGGCGGCAAAAGAGATTGCGCTGACCCTCCAGCCCGCTTCGCTTCTTGTTGAAGGCGATCCCGACCTGCTCGAACAGGCGCTCGGTAATTTACTGGATAATGCTATCGATTTTACCCCACAGGGCGGTGTCATTGAACTGGCGGCCCGGGAAGAGCAGGGACAGATACGGCTGAGCGTCACCGACAGCGGAAGCGGGATCCCGGATTATGCGCTGGAGCGTATTTTTGAGCGCTTTTATTCCCTGCCGCGCGAGAACGGGTTGAAAAGTAGCGGACTCGGGCTGGCGTTTGTTCAGGAAGTGGCGCGTCTGCACCACGGAGAGATTACATTGCGTAATCGTGATGAAGGTGGCGTGATAGCCACGCTGACACTTCACCGTCCCTTCACATAACTTCAAACTGGCCCCACACAGCCTGGTTACGCTCTCCACATCACAAAGGAGACGTAATGATGAAATCCCCCCTGTTCTGGAAAGTAAGCACCCTGCTGGGGTGCATCCTGCTGTTGTTAGTCCCACTGTTTATGGTGAGTAACCTCATTTCAGAGCGTGAAAGCTACCGCAACGATGTCGAAAATACGCTTCGCCAGAGCACCAGCGGGCCGCAAAAATTGGTCGGCCCGCTGATTGCGATCCCGGTAACCGAGGTTTTTTACAAGTTAGAGGATGAGAAAAAAGTCGAGTACAAGAAAAGCTATATGCATTTTATCCTGCCGGAGTCTCTGCGCGTTGAGGGTAACCAGCGCGTTGAGTCGCGAAATATCGGCATCTATGACGGACAGATCTGGAATACCGACCTCAACATAAAAGCCCGATTCAACACGGAAAAAATGACGCAGCTGAAAGGGGAGTCGATGACCCTGGGGCAGCCGTTTATCGTTGTTGGCGTGGGCGATGCTCGAGGCATTGGCACGGTGAAAGTCTCCAGTATCAACGGCGAGACGCTAAGTGTGGAGCCGGGTACAGGCGTGTATGGCGCGCTTCCCGGTATCCATATCCCGCTGACTGACAAAGCGCTGGAATTAAAAACGTTTGCTATGGATATTTCGCTGAATCTGACGGGAACAGGAAGTTTTGCCGTGGTACCTGTAGGACGTAGCAGTGAAATGGCGCTGAACAGCAACTGGCCGCATCCTGGCTTTATGGGTAATTATCTGCCGGTGAAGCATAAAATTGGTGACGCCGGTTTTCAGGCGAACTGGCAGAGCAGCTGGTTTGCGAACAATCTTGAGAGCTGGTTCAACGGAAGCGAGTCGCCGTCATGGGAGTCGATCCCCGCCTTCAGCGTTACGGTAGCCACGCCCGCCGATCAGTATCAGCTGACTGACCGGGCGATCAAGTACGCCATTTTGCTGATTGCGCTGACGTTTATGGCCTTCTTTGTTTTCGAGACCTTAACCGGGCTGCGCCTGCACCCGATGCAGTATCTGCTGGTGGGGCTGTCGCTGGTGCTGTTCTATCTGGTGCTGTTGGCGCTATCAGAACATGTCGGGTTTACGCCTGCCTGGGTAGTTGCAAGTTTGGTTGGTGCGGCGATGAACGGAATGTACCTGCAGGCCGTGCTGAAAAGCTGGAAGCGCAGCGGACTGTTTGTGCTGGCCTTGCTGGGGCTGGACGTGGTGATGTGGTTCCTGCTGCGCTCGGAGGATAGTGCACTGCTGTTGGGGTCTGCGGTTCTCGCGCTGGCGCTGTTCGCCGTCATGTACCTGACTCGTCATTTCGACTGGTATTCGCTTTCACAGACGAAGCGACCTGCGCCGCCCGCAGAGCCTGATAACGACACAATGCGGATCTGGAAATAAAAAAAAACGGCGCAAATGCGCCGTTTTTCATGCGTTAACTGCGGGATTATTCCTGCAGATCACCGCAGAAACGGTACCCTTCGCCGTGGATGGTGGCGATGATTTCCGGCGTATCAGGCGTCGATTCGAAATGCTTACGAATACGACGGATGGTCACGTCTACGGTACGGTCATGAGGCTTCAGCTCACGACCGGTCATTTTCTTCAGCAGTTCTGCACGGGACTGAATTTTGCCCGGATTTTCGCAGAAGTGCAGCATCGCGCGGAATTCGCTGCGCGGCAGCTTATACTGCTCACCGTTCGGGCTAATCAGCGAACGGCTATTGATATCAAGTTCCCAGCCGTTGAATTTGTAGCTGTCGACGCTACGACGCTCTTCGCTGACCGTGCCCAGGTTCATGGTGCGGGACAGCAGGTTGCGTGCACGAATGGTTAACTCGCGAGGGTTGAACGGTTTGGTGATGTAGTCATCCGCACCGATCTCCAGGCCAAGAATTTTATCAACTTCGTTATCACGGCCCGTCAGGAACATTAACGCGACGTTCGCCTGTTCACGCAGTTCGCGCGCCAGCAGAAGACCGTTTTTGCCCGGCAGGTTGATATCCATGATCACCAGGTTGATATCATTTTCAGAAAGGATCTGATGCATCTCTGCGCCATCGGTCGCTTCAAAGACATCGTAGCCTTCTGCTTCGAAAATGCTCTTTAACGTGTTGCGTGTTACCAACTCGTCTTCAACGATAAGAATGTGCGGGGTCTGCATGTTTGCTACCTAAATTGCCAACTAAATCGAAACAGGAAGTACAAAAGTCCCTGACCTGCCTGATACATGTCGCAAATTAACATGATCGGCTTAACGTGACTAAAGTACGTAATTGCGTTCTTGATGCACTTTCCATCAACGTCAACAACATCATTAGCTTGGTCTTGGGTACTTTCCCTTTGGACCCGACAGTGTCAAAAACGGCTGTCATCCTAACCATTTTAACAGCAACATAACAGGCTAAGTGACACCAGACACCCAATAAAACTACGCTTCGTTGACATATATCAAGTTCAATTGTAGCACGTTAACAGTTTGATGAAATCATCGTAGCCGAATGCTAGCCTTTGTCACAATTTTTCAATAAACCAACTAGTTGCGGAGATTGATTTATAAACAAGGCGAATCCAATCAGAACAGGGTATTCACGTTGCCATTATCATTATAAAACATAGGGATAATAGGCTTCTGTTAACATTCTAACTGATTGTTCAGACACAAAATAGTTTAGCGTCTTTAATTTGTTATGAAACGCTATTTCGGTGATTTGTGTTGCAAATTTGTAAATTCGTGCTGCGTAATATGTTGAAGTGCATCACACTTTTCTCCGCTAACTGATTAAAAAGAGAGCATAAATGCATCTGTCGATTGTACTGGTCGCTCCAGCCAGAGCCGAAAATATAGGCGCTGCGGCGCGTGCCATGAAGACCATGGGTTTTACCGATTTACGTATTGTGGACAGCACTGCGCACCTGGAGCCTGCCGCCCGCTGGGTGGCGCACGGTTCGGGGGATATTCTCGATAATATAACGACTTACGCTACGCTTGCCGACGCGCTGCATGACATTTCATTTACCGTTGCCACCACAGCACGCAGCCGGGCGAAGTTCCACTACTACGCCACGCCTGCTGAACTGGTGCCCATGCTGGAAGAGAAAAGCCAGTGGCTTGAGAAAGCCGCGCTGGTATTTGGTCGTGAAGATTCCGGGCTCACCAACGAAGAGCTTGAGCTGGCAGACGTTCTCACCGGTGCGCCGATGGTAGCCGATTATCCTTCCCTGAATTTAGGCCAGGCGGTAATGGTCTATTGCTATCAATTAGCCTCCCTAATGCAAATCCCTCAATCCCAGACACAAGCCGCCAATGAAAATCAGCTGGCCGCGCTTCGCGCTCGCGTAGAGCGTCTTTTATCGAGCCTTGGCGTTGCGGACGATCAAAAAATGGCCGACTGGCTACAGCAGCGCCTTGGACGTCTTGAGCAGCGGGACACCGCCATGTTGCACCGTTTGCTACACGATATTGAAAAAAAATTGGCCGAGTAAAATGCTGTCATAAGTTTTTACTATGGCGAAATGGTCTGTCGTGGAGGGTTGCGGCTGGGGGATTCGGATGAAAATAAAACGTCACGCAGCGTGACGTGAACGTCCGCGGAATTGTGATCAAATTAAAAATTCATTGACTTAAGGTGCCCGATCCTTTAACCCTAAAAGAATACAGCACAGACAGATAATAATGACAGAGTACACAACATCCATGAAACGCATCAGCATCACCACCATTACCACAACCATCATCATTACCACAGGTAACGATGCGGGCTGACGCGTACAGGAAAAACAGAAAAAAGCCCGCACCTGAACAGTGCGGGCTTTTTTTTCGGCTAAAGGAAACGAGGTAGAACCATGCGAGTGTTGAAGTTCGGCGGTACATCAGTGGCAAATGCAGAACGTTTTCTGCGTGTTGCCGATATCCTGGAGAGCAACGCCAGGCAGGGGCAGGTTGCGACCGTGCTCTCTGCCCCGGCAAAAATCACAAACCATCTGGTGGCGATGATTGAAAAGACCATCGGTGGCCAGGATGCACTCCCGAACATCAGCGATGCCGAGCGTATCTTCGCCGAGCTGTTGCAGGGGCTGGCAGAGGCGCAGCCTGGTTTCCCGCTCGCGCAGCTGAAGTCTTTCGTTGAGCAGGAGTTTGCTCAGATCAAGCATGTGCTGCACGGCATCAGCCTGCTGGGCCAGTGCCCGGACAGCGTCAACGCGGCGCTGATCTGCCGGGGCGAAAAACTCTCCATCGCCATCATGGCGGGCGTGCTGGAAGCGCGCGGCCACAACGTTACCGTGATCAATCCGGTTGAGAAATTGCTGGCAGCGGGCCACTACCTCGAATCTACCGTTGATATTGCCGAATCAACCCGCCGTATTGCCGCGAGCAAAATCCCCTCTGACCACATGATCCTGATGGCGGGCTTTACCGCCGGGAATGAGAAGGGCGAGCTGGTTGTGCTGGGCCGTAACGGCTCCGACTACTCTGCCGCCGTGCTGGCCGCCTGTTTACGCGCTGACTGCTGTGAGATCTGGACTGACGTCGACGGCGTCTATACCTGCGATCCGCGCCAGGTGCCGGACGCCAGGCTGCTGAAGTCGATGTCCTACCAGGAAGCGATGGAGCTTTCCTACTTCGGCGCCAAAGTGCTTCACCCGCGTACCATCTCCCCGATTGCCCAGTTCCAGATCCCATGCCTGATTAAAAACACCGGTAACCCACAGGCGCCAGGCACGCTGATTGGTGCCAGCAGCGATGAAGATGGTCTGCCGGTGAAAGGCATTTCCAACCTGAATAATATGGCAATGTTCAGCGTCTCCGGTCCGGGGATGAAGGGGATGGTCGGCATGGCGGCGCGCGTTTTTGCGGCCATGTCACGCAACGGTATCTCGGTGGTGCTGATCACCCAGTCCTCTTCCGAATACAGCATCAGCTTCTGCGTGCCTCAGGTCGACTGTCTGCGCGCCCGCCGCGCGCTGGAAGAAGAATTCTATCTGGAGTTGAAAGAGGAACTGCTGGAGCCGCTCTCTATTCAGGAGCGCCTGGCGGTGATTTCCGTGGTTGGCGACGGTATGCGCACGCTGCGCGGTATCTCCGCCAAATTCTTTGCCGCGCTGGCGCGGGCCAATATCAACATCGTGGCAATTGCCCAGGGCTCGTCCGAGCGTTCAATCTCCGTGGTGGTGGATAACGATGACGCCACTACCGGCGTGCGCGTGGTTCACCAGATGCTGTTCAACACCGATCAGGTTATCGAGCTGTTCCTGATTGGCGTGGGCGGCGTCGGCGGTGCGCTGCTGGAGCAGGTGAAGCGCCAGCAGGAGTGGCTCAAGAAAAAGCACATCGATCTGCGCGTCTGCGGAATTGCGAACTCGAAAGCGCTGCTTACTAACGTTCACGGTCTGAACCTGGAGAACTGGCAGGCGGAGCTGGAAGAGGCGAAAGAGCCGTTCAACCTGGGGCGCCTGATCCGTCTGGTGAAAGAGTATCACCTGCTTAACCCGGTTATCGTTGACTGTACCTCGAACCAGGCGGTGGCCGACCAGTACGCCGACTTCCTGCGCGAAGGCTTCCACGTGGTGACGCCGAACAAAAAGGCCAACACCTCGTCGATGGATTACTATCACCAGCTGCGCCTGGCGGCGAGCAAGTCGCGCCGCAAGTTCCTGTACGACACCAACGTCGGCGCCGGCCTGCCGGTCATCGAGAACCTGCAAAACCTGCTGAACGCGGGCGACGAATTGCAGCGTTTCTCCGGCATCCTCTCCGGCTCCCTGTCGTTTATTTTCGGCAAGCTGGATGAAGGGATGAGCCTGTCGGAAGCCACCCGTGCCGCGCGCGAGCTGGGCTACACCGAGCCAGATCCGCGCGACGATCTCTCCGGGATGGACGTGGCGCGCAAGCTGCTGATCCTGGTGCGCGAAACGGGCCGCGAGCTGGAGCTTTCGGATATCGTGATAGAGCCGGTGCTACCAGCCGAGTTTGACACCAGCGGCGATGTCAGCACCTTTATGGCGAATTTACCTCAGCTTGACGATGCCTTTGCCGCACGCGTTGCGAAAGCCCGTGATGAAGGTAAGGTATTGCGCTATGTTGGCAACATTGAAGAGGACGGCGTATGCCGGGTGAAGATTGCCGAAGTGGATGGTAACGACCCGCTGTACAAAGTCAAAAACGGCGAAAACGCCCTCGCGTTTTACAGCCACTATTATCAGCCATTGCCGCTGGTGCTTCGCGGCTATGGCGCAGGGAATGATGTGACGGCGGCGGGCGTGTTTGCCGACCTGCTGCGTACCCTGTCATGGAAGTTAGGAGTTTAAGATGGTTAAAGTATATGCCCCGGCTTCCAGCGCTAATATGAGCGTCGGATTTGACGTGCTGGGTGCGGCGGTGACGCCGGTGGACGGTTCGCTGCTGGGCGATACGGTAACGGTTGAGGCGGCAGAAAGCTTCAGCCTAAATAACGTTGGCCGTTTCGCCAGTAAGCTGCCGCCTGAACCACGCGAGAATATCGTTTATCAGTGCTGGGAGCGCTTCTGTCAGGAGATCGGTAAAAACGTGCCGGTCACCATGACGCTGGAAAAAAGCATGCCGATTGGCTCGGGCCTGGGCTCCAGCGCCTGCTCGGTTGTCGCCGCGCTGGTGGCGATGAACGAGCACTGCGGCAAGCCGCTGAACAACAGCCGTCTGCTGGCGCTGATGGGCGAGCTGGAAGGGCGCATCTCCGGCAGTATTCATTACGATAACGTGGCGCCGTGCTTCCTCGGCGGCATGCAGCTGATGATTGAAGAAAATGGCATCATCAGCCAGCAGGTGCCAGGGTTTGATGAATGGCTGTGGGTGCTGGCGTATCCGGGCATCAAGGTCTCTACCGCGGAAGCGCGTGCGATCCTGCCTGCGCAGTATCGTCGCCAGGACTGTATCGCCCACGGACGTCACCTGGCGGGCTTTATTCACGCCTGCTACACCCGCCAGCCGCAGCTGGCGGCGAAGCTGATGAAAGACGTCATTGCCGAGCCGTACCGTACGAAGCTGCTACCCGGCTTTAACGAGGCGCGACAGGCTTCAATGGATATCGGCGCGCAGGCGTGCGGCATCTCCGGCTCCGGCCCGACGCTGTTCGCCCTGTGCGATAAGCCAGACACCGCGCAGCGCGTGGCGGACTGGCTCTCTAAACACTACCTGCAAAATCAGGAAGGCTTTGTTCATATTTGCCGTCTGGACACGGCTGGCGCACGAGTACTGGGATAACGAATGAAACTCTACAACCTTAAAGATCATAACGAGCAGGTCAGCTTCGCGCAGGCGGTGACTCAGGGGCTGGGCAAAAATCAGGGGCTGTTTTTCCCGCACGACCTGCCGGAATTTCAGCTGACCGAAATCGATGAGCTGCTGAAGCAGGACTTTGTCACCCGCAGCACCAAAATTCTGTCTGCGTTTATTGGCGATGAAATCCCGCAGGAGCTGCTGGAAGAGCGCGTGCGTGCGGCGTTTGCTTTCCCGGCTCCGGTTAAGCAGGTGGAGCCTGACGTCGGTTGTCTGGAGCTGTTCCACGGCCCGACCCTGGCGTTTAAAGACTTCGGCGGCCGCTTTATGGCGCAGATGCTGACCCACATCAGCGGCGACAAGCCGGTGACCATCCTGACCGCCACCTCCGGTGATACCGGTGCGGCGGTGGCACACGCGTTCTACGGCCTGAAAAACGTCCGCGTGGTGATCCTCTATCCGAAAGGCAAGATCAGCCCGTTGCAGGAAAAACTGTTCTGCACCCTCGGCGGCAACATTGAAACCGTGGCGATCGACGGCGATTTCGATGCCTGCCAGGCGCTGGTCAAGCAAGCGTTCGATGATGAAGAGCTGAAGGCCGCGCTGGGGCTGAACTCGGCGAACTCCATCAACATCAGCCGCCTGCTGGCGCAGATCTGCTACTACTTCGAAGCGGTGGCTCAGCTGCCGCAGGAAGCGCGCAATCAGCTGGTAGTTTCCGTACCAAGCGGCAACTTCGGCGACCTGACGGCGGGGCTGCTGGCGAAATCTCTCGGTCTGCCGGTGAAGCGCTTTATCGCTGCCACCAACGCCAACGATACCGTGCCGCGCTTCCTGAAAGACGGCAAATGGGCGCCTAACGCCACGCAGGCGACGCTCTCCAATGCCATGGACGTGTCGCAGCCGAACAACTGGCCGCGCGTGGAAGAGCTGTTCCGCCGCAAGGTGTGGCGTCTGGGTGACCTGGGCTACGCTGCGGTGACGGACGAAACCACCAAAGCCACCATGCGCGAGCTGAAAGCGGTGGGCTACACCTCTGAGCCGCACGCGGCAATTGCTTACCGCGCGCTGCGCGACCAGCTTAACCCGGGTGAATATGGCCTGTTCCTGGGCACCGCGCATCCGGCGAAGTTCAAAGAGAGCGTGGAAGATATTCTGGGCGAAACGCTGCCGCTGCCAAAAGAGCTGGCCGAGCGTGCCGACCTGCCGCTGCTGTCTCATGAGCTGCCGGCGGATTTCGCGGCACTGCGGAATCTGATGATGACGCGCGCGTGATTTTGTTGCCCGGTGGCGGCTACGCCTTACCGGGCATACAACGACGAGACGGCCGTAGGCCGGGTAAGCGCAGCGCTCCCCGGCTTTTTTATGAAGAAATTAAGGAGAAAAATTGCAGGAAAAAAGCAGAAATTCCCAATAAATGCGGTCACTTAGCGTTTAGGATTGCAGAGAATAACATCCACCGTTCCCCTCGCGTACTCTCCTTACATCGGCCCACGTTGGGCAAGAAGAATAAGGAGTCACCTGTGTCTACACTAAAACCTGCACTCATCGCGCTTTCTCTGGTGCTGGTCGCCCCCATGGCGGTACAGGCATCTGAAATTACTCTCGTACCTGCGGTAAAACTGCAGATTGGCGATCGGGACAATAGCGGGCATTACTGGGATGGCGGCCGCTGGCGCGACCACGACTGGTGGAAGGCGCATTATGACTGGCGCGATAACCACTGGCGTCCGCATGACGAGCATCGCGATCGTGATGACCGACACGACCATCATCACGACGACCACCGTCCGGGCCCGGACTGGAAGCACCATTAACGCAAAACCCCGCCAGATGGCGGGGTTTAGTTTTACTGCTCGTGGCGCTTAAATACCAGCTCACCTTTCCCTGACGACGCCTCGTCAAAGAAATAGCCGTCGGTGTTGAATCCCGTTAACTGCTCCGGCTTCGTCAGGCGGTTCTGAATGATGTAGCGGCTCATCAGGCCACGCGCTTTTTTCGCATAGAAGCTGATGACCTTGAATTTGCCGTTCTTCTCATCAAGGAAGACCGGCTTAACGATCTCCGCGTTCAGCTTTTTCGGCTTCACCGACTTGTAGTACTCATCGGATGCCAGGTTAACCACCACGTTATCACCCTGAGCATGCAGCGCCGCGTTCAGCTTGTCGGTGATTATGTCGCCCCAGAAATGATAAAGGTCTTTGCCTTTGGCGTTTTCCAGGCGAATCCCCATCTCCAGACGATATGGCTGCATCAGATCCAGCGGGCGCAGTACGCCATACAGGCCCGACAGCATGCGCAGATGCTGCTGGGCAAAATCAAAGTCGGCTTCGCTAAAATCTTCCGCCTGCAGGCCGGTGTAAACATCGCCCTTAAACGCCAGGATCGCCTGGCGCGCGTTGGCGGGGGTGAAATCCGGGTGCCACTCGTGGAACCGGGTCGCGTTCAGGTCTGCCAGCTTGTCGCTGATGCTCATCAGCGAGGCGATTTGCGGCGCAGAGAGCTTGCGCGCTTCGCGGATCAGCTGTTGCGAATAGTCCAGCAGTTCTGGCTGGGTATAACGCTCGGTGGCGAGCGGGCTCTGGTAGTCGAGCGTTTTTGCAGGTGAAATCAGAATCAGCATATCCAGTCCTTGCAGGAAATTTAGAGCGACTTTAACAAAAAATCGCCCTGAATTGATCGATAGCTGTTATCGCCGGGGCAAATCATCCCAGGTGCCGGGGGCAAGCTGTGACTGAATTTCGGGATAGCGTGCGGCATCAAATACCGGGGGAACGCCCAGCTTGCGCTGGCGAAGATAATCCCTGGCAATAAGGTTCACAACGGGCGAGAGCAGCAGGATCGCCGTCAGGTTAGTGATTGCCATTAGCGCCATAATGACATCCGCCAGCTGCCAGACCAGCGGCATATTCAGAAGGGAGCCCGCGATCACCATCAGTACTACGCCCAGGCGAAGCAGGAGGATGGCTGGACGAGAGTCGTATTTCAGGAAGATAAGGTTATTTTCGGCATACAGGTAATTCACCACAATCGAACTGAAGGCGAACAGCATCAGAATGAGCGAGACAAATCCCGAACCCCAGCCGCCAGTCAGGTTCACCAGCGCCTGCTGAAGAAGCTGTATTCCGTCGATATCCGAGTCATGCGCCACAGGACCGGCCAGCAGGAGGATCATGGCGCTGGCGGAACAGATAATAACGGTATCCATAAACACGCCTATCATCTGCACGATACCCTGCGCTGCCGGGTGCGGCGGCCAGGAAGAGGCGGCCGCGGCGGCGTTGGGAGTAGAGCCCATCCCGGCTTCATTGGAGAACATGCCTCGCTGAAAACCTGCCATCAGCGCCTGGCTCAGGGTGTAACCCAGCGCGCCTGACGCCACCTCACGCCAGCCAAAGGCGCTTTTAAAGATGGTCGCAATCACGCCCGGAACCTGGTCGGCATGCAGCGCAGCGACGACCAGGCTCGCGGCAACCCAGAGCAGCGCCATGATGGGAACCAGCCACTGCATCATGCGGGCAACGCCTTTCAGGCCGGCAGAAATGGTGAACAAAACAAAGAGGGCTAAACCGATGCCGGTGATCCACTCCGGGCAGGAGAAGGTATAGCGCAGGGCATGGGCGACGGAGTTTGACTGCACGGTATTAAAAATAAGACCGTACGCGAGCAGTAAAAAAAGCGAGAACAGAACGCCCATCCAGCGCATTCCTAAGCCACGCGCCATATACCAGGCCGGACCGCCGCGAAACTGCCCGTTTCTGTCTTTCTCTTTGTAGAGCTGCGCCAGTGAACTTTCGGCAAAAGAGGTAGCCATTCCGAGAAGCGCCGTGACCCACATCCAGAACACCGCGCCTGGCCCACCGGCGCTGATGGCCAGCGCAACGCCCGCCAGGTTTCCGCTACCGAGGCGGGCAGCCAGGCTGGTACACAGCGCCTGAAACGACGTTAATCCGCCCGGCTGGGGCGTGACGCTGTTTTTCAGACTTCTGCCAAACTTGCGAATATAGCGAAACTGGATAAACCCACTGCGTAGCGTAAACCAGATACCTGCTCCCAGAAGCAGGTAGATCATTATCGAACCCCAGAGGACTTCGTTAATAAAGAAAAGGAAATCAGGCATTAACGTCCCTCTTGTTGATGCCAACGTGAATATGTAAGCGCTACCACTGATTGGGCATGCTGTTGCTTAGCAGCCTGTTAATATTTTGAGTTTATCATACTCTGCCTAAGCGCACTGTCTGCGGTTGCGCTACCCCTCCGTCGTGTTATCATCAGGGCAGACCGGTTACATCCCCCTAACAAGTAAACCTGTCATTTTTCCGCTGCAGGCATGCTGTCGGTAGCGTGAATTATCCAGGGCACGTTAAAAGAGAAACACTATCATGACGGATAAATTGACCTCCCTTCGTCAGTTCACCACTGTCGTAGCTGACACCGGAGATATCGCGGCAATGAAGCTGTACCAGCCGCAGGATGCCACAACTAACCCTTCTCTGATCCTTAACGCCGCACAGATCCCTGAGTATCGCAAACTGATTGACGAGGCTGTGACCTGGGCGAAAGCACAGAGCAATGACCGTGCGCAGCAGGTTGTGGATGCTACCGATAAACTGGCAGTGAACATCGGTCTGGAAATCCTGAAGCTGGTTCCGGGCCGTATCTCTACCGAAGTGGATGCACGTCTCTCCTACGACACCGAAGCGTCAATCGCGAAAGCAAAACGCCTGATCAAACTGTACAACGATGCGGGCATCAGCAATGACCGTATCCTGATCAAACTGGCGTCGACCTGGCAGGGCGTTCGCGCTGCCGAGCAGCTGGAAAAAGAAGGCATCAACTGTAACCTGACCCTGCTGTTCTCCTTCGCGCAGGCGCGTGCATGTGCGGAAGCAGGCGTGTACCTGATTTCTCCGTTCGTGGGCCGTATTCTGGACTGGTACAAAGCCAACACCGACAAGAAAGAGTACGCGGCGTCTGAAGATCCAGGCGTGATTTCCGTGACTGAAATCTACGAATACTACAAACAGCATGGTTATGAGACCGTGGTTATGGGTGCAAGCTTCCGTAACGTGGGCGAAATCATTGAGCTGGCTGGCTGTGATCGTCTGACCATCGCCCCTGCGCTGCTGAAAGAGCTGGCAGAAAGCGAAGGTGCTATCGAGCGTAAGCTGTCTTACACCGGCGAAGTGAAGGCGCGCCCGGAGCGCATCACCGAATCCGAGTTCCTGTGGCAGCACAACCAGGATCCAATGGCTGTAGACAAACTGGCGGACGGTATCCGTAAGTTTGCTATCGACCAGGAAAAACTGGAAAAAATGATCGGCGACCTGCTGTAATCATTCTGCGTGACCGGGCTCCCGGTCACGCGTCTTCTGCTGTCCTCTGTCTGAATTTTCCCTCTGCGTGTATCATTCCCTTTAATCAGTACTTTTTGAATGGAATGGATATGAATACCTTACGCATCGGCTTAGTGTCGATTTCTGACCGCGCCTCCAGCGGCGTTTACCAGGATAAAGGCATCCCTGCTCTGGAAGAGTGGCTGGCAAGCGCGCTGACCACCCCGTTTGAGATCCAGACTCGCCTTATCCCCGACGAACAGTCGATCATTGAGCAGACCCTGTGTGAGCTGGTGGATGAGATGAGCTGTCACCTTGTGCTCACCACGGGTGGAACCGGCCCCGCGCGTCGTGATGTGACGCCGGACGCGACGCTGGCTATCGCCGACCGTGAAATGCCGGGCTTCGGCGAACAGATGCGCCAGATCAGTCTACACTTTGTCCCGACGGCAATCCTTTCCCGCCAGGTGGGGGTGATCCGCAAACAGGCGCTGATACTGAACCTGCCGGGGCAGCCAAAGTCGATCAAAGAGACGCTGGAAGGATTAAAAGCCGAGGACGGTCGCGTCATCGTGCACGGCATATTTGCAAGTGTACCGTATTGTATACAGTTGCTTGACGGGCCGTACGTGGAAACTGACGACAAAGTGGTAGCAGCATTTCGTCCTAAAAGCGCACGCCGCGAGACAATCTCCTGAAATTTACTAAAATGTGACATTAGCGCCAGCCGCAGTAGCGTGTAAATGGATTTACGATATAGTAATTTTTTCTTTACGATTGCTGTAAAAAATAATCCACAACACATGCACAATGGTTCGCTATGTCACATAACACCCGACCTCTGAATCGACAGGACTACAAAACGCTTACGCTCGCCGCCTTAGGTGGCGCGCTGGAGTTTTACGACTTCATCATCTTTGTCTTCTTCGCCGCCGTGGTGGGGGCGCTCTTCTTCCCGGCGGATATTCCAGAATGGCTGCGTCAGGTGCAAACCTTCGGCATCTTTGCTGCCGGGTATCTGGCACGTCCGCTGGGCGGCATCGTCATGGCCCACTTTGGCGATCTTGTCGGGCGTAAGAAGATGTTTACCCTGAGCATCCTGCTGATGGCGGTACCGACGCTGGCCATCGGCCTGCTGCCCACCTATGCCTCCATGGGCATTCTCGCCCCGCTATTGCTGCTGCTGATGCGCATTCTTCAGGGCGCGGCCATCGGCGGGGAAGTGCCGGGGGCCTGGGTGTTTGTGGCGGAGCACGTTCCTACCCGCCGCATCGGGATCGCCTGCGGAACGTTAACGGCGGGGCTGACCGTCGGGATCCTGTTGGGGTCGGTGGTGGCGACGATAGTCAACACCAGCATGACGCAGCAGGCCGTGCACGACTGGGGCTGGCGTATTCCGTTCCTGCTGGGCGGGGCGTTTGGCCTGGTGGCAATGTACCTGCGCCGCTGGCTGCAGGAGACGCCGATTTTCCTCGAAATGCAGCAGCGTAAAGCGCTGGCGCAGGAGTTGCCGGTCAAAGCTGTTGTGGTGCGTCATAAAAAAGCGGTGGTGGTGTCGATGCTGCTCACCTGGCTGCTGTCGGCGGGCATCGTGGTGGTGATTTTGATGTCGCCGGTGTGGCTGCAGAAACAGTACGGTTTCGCCCCTGCCGTGACCTTACAGGCAAACAGTATTGCGACAATTATGCTCTGCTTTGGCTGTCTGGCCGCCGGACTAGCGGCGGATCGTTTCGGTGCCAGCCTGACCTTTATTGTCGGCAGCCTGCTGCTGGCCGCGTCGAGCTGGGCGTTCTACCATCTTGCGGGCAGCCATCCTGAACAGCTGTTCCTGCTTTACGGCGTGGTCGGACTGTGCGTGGGCGTCGTGGGGGCTGTGCCTTACGTCATGGTGCGCGCCTTCCCGCCGGAGGTTCGCTTCACCGGGATATCGTTCTCTTATAACGTCGCGTATGCCATTTTCGGCGGGCTGACGCCGATAGTGGTCACGGTCATGATGGGGGTGTCGCCGATGGCGCCTGCCTGGTATGTACTCGCGCTCTCGCTGATGGGGCTGGGATTAGGCGTTTGGCTTCGTCAGGCGGGGGAATATCGTGCCCGCGAGGCGGGCACGACAGAGGGATCAGTGTTTTTCACCAATAGGTAAAATGGTGCGGTCAAACTGTTCGTTCAGCACTTCACCCATTGCCAGGTAGATAGCGCTTGCGCCGCACACCAGGCCAATCCAGCCTGCTACGTGAACGATGCCTTCGTTATCCGCCAGGTGGCCAATTGCCAGCAGGGCGAACAGCACGGTCAGACTCAGGAAGACGAACTGCAGCGCGCGGTTGCCTTTCAGGGTGCCGAAGAACATGAACAGGGTAAAGACGCCCCACAGGCCCAGATAGACGCCCAGGAAGTGGGCGTTTGCCGCGTCTGCCAGGCCCATTTTAGGCATCAGCAGGATGGCGACCAGGGTCAGCCAGAACGAGCCGTAAGAGGTGAAGGCGGTTAAGCCGAAGGTGTTGCCTTTCTTATATTCCAGCAGGCCCGCGAAGATTTGCGCGATACCGCCGTAAAAAATGCCCATCGCCAGGATTACGCCGTCCATCGGGAACATCCCGATGTTGTGCAGGTTCAGCAGAATGGTGGTCATGCCAAACCCCATCAGGCCCAGCGGAGCCGGATTAGCCAACTTAGTGTTGCCCATAAGTCCTCAAAAAAAATCATCATTAAAATGGTGAAATGGTTAAACCCGCGTCAGTTCTCCCTGACGCGGCCTGGCATCATAATGGGCGCGAGATGCTGCGTCTATGATCTGGATTGGGTGAAATAAAAAATTTTTTACTTGGTAAGTAATACAATTTCTCAAGTTATTCCTTAGTTTTTGTGATTGTATGTTAAAAACCTTCGCCGCCTAACCAGACTGGACGTCATGATGGCCCCGAACCTTTTCATATGTTTGTTAAAGCTAGGTTTGGCAATCTTAAAATCATCAGGCTTTCGTTAGTAAGCGACGGATGCTTGGAAGGGGCGGTTTTAAGCGGAAAAAATAATACTCGCGGAGGGAATGCCTCCGCGTATGCTTAAATGTTTAGGGAAGGGGGAGTTTTTTATCTGACTGACAGCGCTCAAGTGGGAGTACTTTGGAACTGTATATTTGAGTGATTTTTTTCTCCTTGGTGTTCACATCACCCCTGATACAGGCGCATCCATATCCGTAATTTCCATTAGTTCTAACATATTGATCGTCAGAAATTCTTTTAGATTTTCTACTCCTGATGAAGAATTACCACCTTGCAAAGAAATATCCCATGTACCTTCTCGATCGGTGAGCCACTGATTAGCTGGACTGGGATTTTGTAACCAGCCGCATCTTAACTTACTGGCTAAGGCATGATTGCTTAAGATCAGTAAGACCAATGGGAAATATTTTCTCATTATCACTCCTTCGTTACGGCTTTTTTGGACCAATACCTGCCCTTGTGGGTTTTAGGGTGTCTGAATGAATCCAACCGGACACAGGATCGCCATTTTTTGTGAAATACATGATTGAGGAAAAACCATTATAATCGGCATAAGCGTTGACTAAGTCCCCTTGCACTAAAAAGAGATCATTAATCTTACAGCTTTCATCAGGTGCACTATAAAAATATGTTCTCCCAGCATTGTGAATGACATAACCTGAATTGTCAGACGGTATTTTTTTCTGCATTGCAGCCGCTATTCTATTTGCGCCATTGCATTTTGAATTCGGAGCAGGCAATGTTCTAAAATCATCTGGATCACTTCCTTGGTTTGTGTAAATTCGACCATCAGATTTCCTTATGCGTAGGTCAAATAATTTTGCTGATGTTCCAGTATCGCCACCGCATTGTGGCTTTGAATGATTCTCGCGAACAGGGATTAGAATATAACCATCATTACTATCATCAACATCAAATGCTAGGCATTCATCCTTGACTGACGTTAGGCGGTTATCATGGATAGCATCATATGCCTTTAGTACCATTTCATCGTTTTCCGAGCCAAGCGCAGAGAGGCAGTAACAAACTGAAGATATAAAAAATAGTTTATTTATCAAATTCATATAAATCATATCGCTCCATAAGACGGATAAGTTTTGGTGCATAATCAGGATCAGTTGCATAGCCAGCTTTAGCTATTTCAGTGATGAATTGGTTTGGCTCAGTCGTGTGAATGAATGCGGGTTTATATCGTTTGTTTTCGTTCAAGAAACGACCGTAATCATCAGCCGACTCCGCGTAATCTGCGTATGCACGAAAAGTATCTTTAATATGAATTACCTTGCCGTTGATGACTTCTGTTGTGCCAAATGACGTACTGTTTCCAGTTGGTGATTTGCCTTTAATGCCAAAGTATGCATTATTTTTGACATGTTTCCCCCAGCCGGATTCCAAAGCTGATTGTGCGAGTAACACGGAAGCTGGTACTCCCCATTTAGCAGCGGCTTGTTCTGCTGAATCCGATGCCATGTCCAGAAAGTCTTGGACATTTCGGGGTCTGATTATACCTCTTCGAGACTGCATTTTTAGCGCATCAAGAAATACCACCGGATGCATATGCCACAGAGCTTCAACGCTATGGATCTCTGGTACATCCTTCATCCACACCAGTTTATTGATGAAGTCACGGTTGAATAGTGCCAGATCAGGATATTTCTTCGCCTGTTCATCAAGCGCTGCCTGCCAAAGAGCTGATGTACCGTCTTTAAGCCATTCGCTGTGATGCTTCACCACCAGGCGTTGCACCTGATACTGGATATGTGGCTGACGGTTGTGCAGAAACCGCCACAGTTCACCTGCATCGATTACACCATCCTGGTTTGAATCCATCTGCTTTAGCAGCTTCTGATACTTTTCGGTGTAGCTGGAGGAATACATATCCCGTGTTTCGCCCCTGGCTAATTCTTCAAGACGTCCGAACGCTTGTCGTAGCCAGCTTTCTCTGGGAGTCTGGAAAATGCTCTGTGGGGCGTCCTCCTCTTCCAGAGGTATAAATCCCCGTTTTTCAAGATCAAATTGATTTGCCCTCTCCACATCTTCCGCCGCCATCCATGCCAGCTCGCCGGGAATGTAATACCAGGTTTTTCCGTCGGCCTCCAGTCGGCGGCACTGAGTTTCGGGAGTGTAACGCTCTGCTGTTGTTGGCGAAGGGTCATCGCCGACACCAGCCACGACAAAGGAATTATCTCTGTCACGATGCTGCCAGCGCATTTTATCCGCCAGAGTATGCAGTTCTGCGACTCCTTTTGTCACGCCAGCCTTATTTGTCAGAAAATCCTTCATTCTTGCATCCTGGCTGAATACTTCCAGATGACAGAAATACTGAGGATTGCCATACGGTTGTTCGTTCAGGCTAAGGTGACCTATAACATCCCCGGCCTTAATCGGAAGTGCATCTTCCACGGATACCGTTACGACCTCATTAAATACGCCATGTTTACGTGCTTCCTGCATCCACGCTGGTAATGTAATGTCTTGTCTCTTAACAAACTTATCCAACCCAGAAATCCAGCCAGACTCTCCGACAGATAATCCGGTTTTAGCTCCTTCGGGGACTGACACAACAGTAATGAAAATGAATGGAGCCGGTTTGCCGTTAAGAATAAAAGTCGCCTCTTGTTCAATCTCTACGACTGAACCGCGCGGTAATGTAGTATGCGTGTCCTGTGGAGCTTCATAGTGACGCAATGCATCGCGGGGAACGTTTATCCCCTGGGACATTCCGTTACGCATCCAGCCCGAAAATGTGTTGTCCTGACGGATTTTCAATGCGCTGGCGGTCACGGTGGCTGTCGGTGTGTCCGTAACCCCATACTCAGAAAGCGGGGCTATCTGCATCCACAGAGTGTAGAAATCCAGCGCGTTATTGGGTTTGTCCTTATCAGGGGTACAGGTTGACTTGATGAGAACAAAGGTGGTGCTGAA
Organism: Astraeus odoratus; assembly: GCA_016618355.2. NCBI lineage: Eukaryota > Fungi > Basidiomycota > Agaricomycetes > Boletales > Astraeaceae > Astraeus > Astraeus odoratus. Next base: position 30,587 of record JADGIP010000017.1, on the reverse strand, counting down.
CTTCAGCATCTTCTTTTTGAACGGTGCTGTCTGGTAATCATCATTTAATCGCCAGGCGACCACCTGACCATCAGCCATGCATTTCAGACCGTGGCTGTCGGGTTTAAATACAGCATTAGCCGCAAAATTGTCATAAAGATGGATTCCACCATGCCAGTGTTCGGCCTTCTTCATCAACCAGTGAGTATCTCCCTCACTGCCCTGTAAGGCCTCCATAAACTCTGTTGCTGAACGATAGCCATCAACAGGTAGTACCATTTTCATCCTTCTATCCCTAGGTTTATGATGGTTATTTGCTCATAATACACCGCTTATGACATAACCCAAATTTTCAAAAGTGGACAAATTTGTTACAAAATGAAGACTCAAAGCCTAAGGTATTCCAACGTATTAATGCTCCGCTGAAAATCATCAGAAGTATCCCTCCCGTCTTGTTTTGCCATCTATGAAAAATATCAATAACAAAATGTCAGATTGGTCAGGCAGTTTTTCCCCGTTAGTAATAGTTACTCTTAATGTTTACCAAATATCAGTAGGGGTGAGGGCGTCATCGTCTAAGTGGTCTCAACAATTGTTCCATTGCATTGAACATTTCATCACTGTAAGTCTCTGACCTTCTGGAGCGTAGCACCTTAAGTTCTTCTTCGATCATAGTTTCTGGCTTTTGCAGCGTAATTGAAATCATCGATGGGTTGGCAAGTACTGAAGAAGGGCCAGAAAGATGAAACCGCCAGCCTTTCAGGATCAGGTTCTTAAGCCGGTCATTTTGTTTTAGGTCGCAGTCTGTCAGTAAGCGGTGTTATAAGCTAAGTTGCAAGCTGGACAGTAGTTAGCGCGTCCAGCGATGATTACAAACCAGCGACAAACACTAGAGCGATCGACAATGAAATCCACCAGCCCGAAATCGGCAAATGCGGACAAGTTCATGTGAGTCGTCGATAAGGGCAAATTAACCTGCTGTGACAGGTCGGAAGCTGTAAGTGGGAGCTTTGTTTGCATCAGGTGGTGAAGAAGATGAATTCTCGAAGTCGTCAGGGTTAATCTGGACTTCTTGAGCATAGCTATCAGCTTTTTACGTTCATCGGTAGATGGTGGTTTAAAGACTGGTGGAATGTAACAGCACAGTATGTCCTCTCATAAGTTATTTATCACAGAGGATATTTTATCATGGCTTGTGATGAAAATTAACTTTAATGAGAATCATTATCACATTAGAATGCGAGAGATTGCGTTTGTATAAATGAAAATGGGCTTGCCCATAAGTCCTCAAAAAAAATCATCATTAAAATGGTGAAATGGTTAAACCCGCGTCAATACTCCCTGACGGGGCGCGGCATCATAATGGGCGGCATCGACGCCGTCTATGATCTCATCAGGGTGAAATTAAAATTTTTTTTATGCTTGCCCCTTGATGGATGCCGTCGCGACCCCATCTTGTAGTCAACCGCAGTGTGTGGACCTGAAAAAAATCAAATCTGGGCAGTTGAAAAAGCACGTTCTGCCCTTATTACAGGTACACAACCACATGTTGACTGAATTTTTAGTGGAGACGTTTAGATGGGTAAAATTATTGGTATCGACCTGGGTACTACCAACTCTTGTGTAGCGATTATGGACGGCACTACTGCACGCGTGCTGGAGAACGCCGAGGGCGATCGCACCACGCCTTCTATCATTGCTTATACCCAGGATGGTGAAACTCTGGTTGGTCAGCCGGCTAAACGTCAGGCAGTGACAAACCCGCAAAACACCCTGTTTGCGATCAAACGCCTGATTGGCCGCCGCTTCCAGGACGAAGAAGTTCAGCGTGACGTTTCTATCATGCCTTACAAAATCATCGCAGCAGATAACGGCGATGCGTGGCTTGATGTGAAAGGCACCAAAACGGCACCACCGCAGATCTCTGCTGAAGTGCTGAAAAAAATGAAGAAAACCGCTGAAGATTACCTGGGTGAGCCGGTAACTGAAGCTGTTATCACCGTTCCTGCTTACTTCAACGATGCTCAGCGTCAGGCAACCAAAGATGCTGGCCGTATCGCAGGTCTGGAAGTAAAACGTATCATCAACGAACCAACCGCGGCTGCACTGGCTTACGGTCTGGATAAAGAAGTCGGCAACCGTACTATCGCGGTTTACGACCTGGGTGGTGGTACCTTCGATATCTCTATTATCGAAATCGACGAAGTTGATGGCGAAAAAACCTTCGAAGTTCTGGCAACCAACGGTGATACCCACCTGGGTGGTGAAGACTTCGATACCCGTCTGATCAACTACCTCGTTGACGAGTTCAAGAAAGATCAGGGCATTGACCTGCGTAACGACCCGCTGGCGATGCAGCGCCTGAAAGAAGCCGCTGAGAAAGCGAAGATCGAACTGTCTTCTGCTCAGCAGACCGACGTGAACCTGCCGTACATCACCGCAGACGCGACCGGTCCTAAACACATGAACATCAAAGTGACCCGTGCGAAACTGGAAAGCCTGGTAGAAGACCTGGTGAACCGTTCTATCGAGCCGCTGAAAGTTGCACTGCAGGATGCTGGCCTGTCCGTATCTGACATCCAGGACGTTATCCTGGTGGGTGGTCAGACCCGTATGCCAATGGTTCAGAAGAAAGTGGCTGAATTCTTTGGTAAAGAGCCACGTAAAGACGTGAACCCGGACGAAGCGGTAGCTATCGGTGCGGCGGTTCAGGGTGGTGTATTGACCGGTGAAGTGAAAGACGTACTGCTGCTGGACGTTACCCCACTGTCTCTGGGTATCGAAACAATGGGCGGTGTGATGACTGCGCTCATCAACAAAAACACCACCATCCCAACCAAGCACAGCCAGGTGTTCTCTACCGCTGAAGACAACCAGTCTGCGGTAACCATCCATGTGCTGCAGGGTGAGCGTAAGCGTGCGTCTGATAACAAGTCTCTGGGTCAGTTTAACCTGGACGGCATCAACCCGGCACCGCGCGGCATGCCGCAAATCGAAGTTACCTTCGACATCGATGCTGACGGTATCCTGCACGTGTCTGCGAAAGACAAAAACAGCGGTAAAGAGCAGAAGATCACCATCAAGGCATCTTCTGGCCTGAATGAAGCGGAAATCGAAAAAATGGTTCGCGATGCCGAAGCTAACGCGGAATCCGACCGTAAGTTCGAAGAGCTGGTTCAGACCCGTAACCAGGGTGACCATCTGCTGCACAGCACCCGTAAGCAGGTTGAAGAAGCGGGCGATAAACTGCCAGCGGAAGACAAAACTGCTATCGAAGCTGCACTGACCGCGCTGGAAACGTCTCTGAAAGGCGAAGACAAAGCGGATATCGAAGCGAAGATGCAGGAGCTGGCACAGGCTTCCCAGAAGCTGATGGAAATCGCTCAGCAGCAGCACGCACAGCAGCAGGCAGGCGCTGACGCTTCTGCGAACAACGCGAAAGACGACGACGTTGTCGACGCTGAGTTCGAAGAAGTTAAAGACAAAAAATAATCGCCCTGATGCAGGGTAATTAATCGGCACGGGCGTAGGAGAACTCTCCACGCCCGTGCTCGCATGTTAAGGGGCTTAAAAAAACCAATGGCAAAGCAAGACTATTACGAGATTTTAGGCGTTCCGAAAACTGCGGAAGAGCGTGAAATCAAAAAGGCGTATAAGCGCCTGGCCATGAAATTCCACCCGGACCGTAACCAGGGTGACAAAGAGGCTGAAGCAAAATTTAAAGAGATCAAAGAAGCCTACGAAGTCCTGACCGATGCACAAAAACGTGCGGCCTATGACCAGTACGGCCACGCGGCCTTTGAACAGGGCGGCATGGGCGGCGGTGGATTCGGTGGCGGCGGCTTTGGCGGCGGTGCGGATTTCAGCGACATCTTTGGCGACGTGTTCGGCGATATCTTCGGCGGCGGTCGTGGTCGTCAGCGCGCAGCGCGCGGCGCGGACCTGCGCTACAACATGGATCTCACTCTTGAAGAGGCCGTTCGTGGCGTCACGAAAGAGATCCGTATCCCGACGCTGGAAGAGTGTGACGTTTGCCACGGCAGCGGCGCGAAAGCGGGTACCCAGCCACAGACCTGTCCAACCTGTCATGGCTCCGGCCAGGTACAGATGCGCCAGGGCTTCTTCGCGGTACAGCAGGCCTGTCCGCACTGTCACGGTCGCGGTACGCTGATTAAAGATCCGTGCACCAAGTGTCACGGCCACGGTCGCGTTGAGAAAACCAAAACCCTGTCCGTTAAGATCCCGGCTGGCGTGGATACGGGCGACCGCATCCGTCTGGCGGGTGAGGGCGAAGCAGGCGAGCACGGCGCGCCGGCAGGCGATCTGTACGTTCAGGTTCAGGTGAAGCAGCACGCCATCTTCGAGCGTGAAGGCAATAACCTGTACTGTGAAGTGCCGATCAACTTCGCGATGGCGGCTCTCGGTGGTGAAATCGAAGTGCCGACGCTGGACGGTCGCGTCAATCTGAAAATCCCTGGTGAAACCCAGACCGGCAAGCTGTTCCGCATGCGCGGCAAAGGCGTGAAATCCGTTCGCGGTGGTGCGCAGGGCGACCTGCTGTGCCGCGTCGTCGTGGAAACGCCGGTTGGCCTGAACGACAAGCAGAAACAGCTGTTGAAAGAGCTTCAGGAGAGCTTTGGCGGCCCAACGGGTGAGAAAAACAGCCCGCGCTCCAAAAGCTTCTTTGATGGCGTCAAAAAATTCTTCGATGATTTGACCCGCTAATTCGTTAGCTGTGTCTAACTTCAAAAAGCCCGGAAGCGATTCCGGGCTTTTTTTTGCAGTTATAGATCGGTAAAACTGAGTCTATACCCAATATTAATCTGTTTTTGCCGAGCTATTTGGCTTGGTATTATGGTTTTATCGAGGTATCGTTGTAAAAGAGAGAACATAAATGAAATTACTACACCGTTTCTTTAGCAGTGAGGCGTCCGGTGGTGTGATCCTGATTATTGCCGCGGCCGCCGCGATGGTGCTGGCTAACCTGGGCATGACCCGCGATCTCTATCACGCATTTCTGGAAACGCCCGTCGAGCTGAAGGTCGGGGCGCTGGAAATTAACAAGAACATGCTGCTGTGGATCAACGATGCGCTAATGGCGGTGTTCTTCCTGCTCGTTGGTCTTGAGGTTAAGCGCGAGCTGGTGCTAGGTTCGCTAGCCAGCCGCCAGCGCGCGGCGTTCCCGGTTATTGCCGCGCTCGGTGGGATGGTCGTTCCAGCGCTGCTCTTCCTCGCGTTTACCTGGCAGGATCCTGTCGCGCGTGACGGCTGGGCTATCCCGGCCGCAACGGATATCGCCTTTGCGCTCGGTGTCTTAGCTCTGCTCGGCAGCCGCGTGCCGGTTGCGCTGAAAATCTTCCTGATGGCGCTGGCGATCATTGATGACCTGGGCGCCATTGTGATTATCGCGCTGTTCTACACCAGCGATCTGTCGATCCTGTCCCTGAGCGTGGCCGCCGGGGCGATTGCAGTGTTGGCGGTGCTGAACATCTTCAACGTTCGCCGCATCGGTATCTATATCCTGGTGGGGATGGTGCTGTGGACGGCAGTGCTGAAATCCGGCGTGCACGCCACGCTGGCCGGCGTGATTGTGGGCTTCTTCGTGCCGCTTAAGCCGCAGGACGGTAAGTCACCCGCTAAACAGCTGGAACACGTGCTGCACCCGTGGGTCGCCTTTATGATCCTGCCGCTGTTTGCGTTTGCCAACGCGGGCGTTTCCCTGCAGGGCGTTACGCTGGACGGGCTGACGTCTGTCCTGCCGCTGGGCATTATTGCCGGGCTGTTTATCGGTAAGCCGCTGGGGATCAGCCTCTTCTGCTGGCTGGCGCTGAAGATGAAGCTGGCATCGTTGCCGAACGGTACAACCTTTAGTCAGATCATGGCTGTCGGCATACTGTGCGGTATTGGATTCACCATGTCGATCTTTATCTCGACGCTGGCGTTTGGTGCAAACGCGCCAGAGCTCATCGTCTGGGCGAAGCTCGGCATTCTCATCGGGTCATTACTGGCGGCAGTGATTGGGTATACTTTGTTGAAGGTGAAGTTGTCCGGACAGGCCGTCCAGGCATAACGGAACACCGGGAGAAGGTCACTCTTCTCCCGATACACACTCAGGGAGCGAAGACGCGATGCCTCATTTGAATTACAACCATCTTTACTACTTCTGGCACGTTTACAAACAGGGCTCGGTCGTGGGGGCTGCAGAGGCGCTTTACCTGACGCCGCAAACCATCACCGGGCAAATCAAAGCCCTTGAAGAACGGCTGCAGGGTAAGCTCTTCAAGCGCAAGGGCCGTGGAATTGAGCCCAGCGAACTGGGTGAACTGGTTTTCCGCTATGCGGACAAAATGTTTACCCTGAGCCAGGAGATGCTGGATATCGTCAACTACCGCAAAGAGTCGAACCTGCTCTTTGATGTGGGGGTGGCGGATGCACTATCCAAACGGCTGGTAAGCGGCGTGCTGGATGCCGCTGTGGTAGAGGATGAACAAATCCATCTGCGCTGCTTTGAATCCACCCACGAGATGCTGCTGGAGCAACTGAGCCAGCACAAGCTGGACATGATTATCTCGGATTGCCCCATCGACTCCACGCAGCAGGAGGGGCTGTTCTCGGTGAAAATTGGCGAATGTGGCGTGAGCTTCTGGTGCATCAATCCACCGCCGGAGAAACCTTTCCCGGCCTGTCTGGAAGAGCGTCGCCTGCTGGTGCCGGGCAGGCGTTCCATGCTCGGACGCAAGCTGCTGAACTGGTTTAATTCGCAGGGGCTGAACGTGGAGATCCTCGGTGAGTTCGACGATGCGGCGCTGATGAAAGCCTTTGGCGAAGCGCATAATGCGATCTTCGTGGCGCCAACGCTCTACGCGCACGATCTCTATTCAGACGATAAGATTACGGAGATTGGCAGAGTAGATAACGTGATGGAGGAGTACCACGCCATATTCGCCGAAAGGATGATTCAACACCCGGCGGTGCAGCGAATCTGCAACCGTGACTACTCGGCGCTGTTTACGCCACCGGCATTCTGAAGACATAAAAAAACCCGCGTTAAGCGGGTTCTTTAAACAAGCAACAACAAGTAGCGATTAAGCCAGTTTGTTGATCTGCGCGGTCAGGTTTGCTTTATGACGCGCTGCTTTGTTTTTGTGGATCAGACCTTTAGCAGCCTGACGATCCACGATTGGTTGCATTTCGTTAAATGCGTTCTGCGCTGCAGCTTTGTCGCCAGCTTCGATTGCTGCGTATACTTTCTTGATGAAAGTACGCATCATAGAGCGACGGCTTGCGTTGTGCTTACGAGCCTTTTCAGACTGAACGGCACGTTTCTTAGCTGATTTGATATTAGCCAAGTCCAACTCCCAAATATGTTCTATGTGGACAATTCAAAGGCCGAGGAATATGCCCTCTTTGCCTTCTTTTGTCAATGGATTTGTGCAAATAAGCGCCGTTAATTAGCGACGCTACGTTACGTAGTGATGGCGCAGGATTCTACCAGCTTGTCTTTCGTGAATACAGCCTTTCGGCGTAAAAATCGCAGTTCACGGGCAGATTTTTTCGCTGTGAAAGGTCAGCCTGATGAAATCATTACGGCTTTCTGTTTTGCGCGAACAATCGCCGGTTAACCTTAACCGCTGTACAAGGTATACTTTGGCGATTTTCACTGTTTTGAGCCAGACATGAAGCTGATACGCGGCATACATAATCTCAGCAGAGCGCCACACGGGTGCGTGCTGACCATTGGTAATTTCGACGGCGTGCATCGTGGTCATCAGGCGCTGTTGCAGGGATTGCGTAAAGAAGGGGAGGCCCGTGGCCTGCCCGTTGTGGTGATGATTTTCGAGCCACAGCCGCTGGAGCTGTTCGCGGGCGATAAATCTCCCGCTCGCCTCACTCGCCTGCGCGAAAAGTTGCGCTACCTGGCGGAGTCCGGCGTGGACTACGTATTGTGTGTGCGTTTCGATCGCCGCTTTGCCGCACTGACAGCACAAAATTTTGTCAGCGACCTGCTGGTTAAGCGTCTTGGCGTTCAGTTTCTCGCCGTGGGGGATGATTTCCGCTTTGGCGCTGGTCGTCAGGGCGATTTCTTGCTATTACAGAAGGCTGGTCTGGAGTACGGTTTTGACGTCACCAGCGCGATGACCTTCTGTGAAGGCGGCGTGCGCGTCAGCAGCACGGCGGTGCGTCAGGCGCTGGCTAATGATGAACTGGAGACGGCAGAAAATTTGCTGGGCCATCCGTTCACCATCTCTGGCCGCGTGGTTCATGGCGATGCGCTGGGCCGCACGATTGGTTTCCCGACGGCGAATATACCGCTGCGTCGTCAGGTTTCCCCGGTTAAAGGGGTCTATGCGGTGGAAGTGGCAGGACTGGGCGATAAGTCGTTTTACGGCGTTGCCAACATTGGCACGCGTCCTACCGTTGCCGGTGTGCGTCAACAGCTAGAAGTGCACCTGCTGGACGTTGTAATGGACCTTTATGGTCGCCATATAGATGTAATACTGCGTAAAAAAATACGCAACGAGCAGCGATTTGCTTCGCTGGATGAACTTAAGGCGCAAATCGCGCGAGATGAATTAACGGCCCGCGAGTTTTTTGGGCTTTAGAACCGGCTTAACTGCCTACGTGATAAATACGGAACCGAGAATCTGATGAGTGACTATAAATCAACCCTGAATTTGCCGGAAACAGGGTTCCCGATGCGCGGCGATCTCGCCAAGCGTGAACCGGGAATGCTGGCGCGTTGGACCGATGATGACCTGTACGGCATCATTCGTGCAGCCAAAAAAGGCAAAAAAACCTTCATTCTGCATGATGGCCCTCCATATGCGAATGGCAGCATTCATATTGGTCACTCAGTAAACAAGATTCTGAAAGATATTATCGTGAAGTCCAAAGGACTCGCGGGATTTGACTCGCCTTACGTGCCGGGCTGGGACTGTCACGGTCTGCCGATCGAGCTGAAAGTTGAGCAAGAGTTTGGCAAGCCTGGTGAGAAGTTCACCGCAGCAGAGTTCCGCGCGAAGTGCCGCGAATACGCGGCCACCCAGGTTGAAGGCCAGCGCGCTGACTTTATCCGTCTGGGCGTGCTGGGCGACTGGTCGCACCCGTACCTGACCATGGACTTCAAAACCGAAGCCAACATCATCCGTGCGCTGGGCAAAATCATCGGTAACGGCCACCTGCATAAAGGCGCAAAGCCTGTGCACTGGTGCGTGGACTGCCGTTCTGCGCTGGCAGAAGCGGAAGTGGAATATTACGACAAAACTTCACCTTCAATCGACGTGGCCTTCGAAGCGGTCGATCAGGATGCCATTAAAGGTAAATTCGGTCTGCCTGGCGTTAGCGGCCCGATCTCTCTGGTGATCTGGACTACTACCCCTTGGACGCTGCCAGCCAACCGTGCAATCTCTCTCTCCGGCGAGTTCGAATATGCGCTGGTGCAGATTGATGGCCGCGCGGTTATCCTGGCGAAAGATCTGGTTGAAAGCGTGCTGAAACGCGCGAATATCACCGACTACACCGTGCTGGGCACCGTAAAAGGCGACGCGCTGGAGCTGATGCGCTTCAAACACCCGTTCCTGGACTTCGACGTTCCAGCGATCCTGGGCGACCACGTCACGCTGGACGCGGGTACCGGTGCGGTACATACCGCCGGTGGCCACGGTCCTGACGACTACAACATCAGCCTGAAATACGGCCTGGAAATTGCCAACCCGGTAGGCCCGGACGGGTCTTACCTGCCTGGCACCTATCCGGCGCTGGATGGTATCAACGTCTTCAAAGCCAACGACATCATCGTTGACATGCTGCGCACCAGCGGCGCGCTGCTTCACGTTGAGAAAATGCAGCACAGCTATCCGTGCTGCTGGCGCCACAAGACGCCGATCATCTTCCGTGCGACCCCGCAGTGGTTCGTCAGCATGGATCAAAAAGGCCTGCGCGAGCAGTCTCTGAAAGAGATCAAAGGCGTGCAGTGGATCCCGGACTGGGGCCAGGCGCGTATCGAATCCATGGTGGCTAACCGTCCTGACTGGTGTATCTCTCGTCAGCGTACCTGGGGCGTGCCGATGTCGCTGTTCGTGCATAAAGAGACGCATGAGCTGCACCCGAACACCCTGGAACTGATGGAAGAAGTGGCGAAGCGCGTCGAAGTTGACGGCATTCAGGCGTGGTGGGATCTCGACGCCCGCGACATCCTCGGCGCGGACGCGGACAACTATGAGAAAGTGCCAGACACCCTGGACGTGTGGTTCGACTCCGGATCTACTCACGCCTCCGTAGTTGACGTGCGCCCGGAGTTTGCCGGTCACGCTGCCGACATGTATCTGGAAGGTTCCGACCAACACCGCGGCTGGTTCATGTCATCTCTGATGATCTCCACCGCGATGAAAGGTAAAGCGCCTTACCGTCAGGTACTGACCCACGGCTTCACCGTGGATGGTCAGGGCCGTAAGATGTCTAAATCTATCGGCAACACCGTTTCGCCGCAGGACGTGATGAACAAGCTGGGCGCGGACATCCTGCGTCTGTGGGTAGCCTCAACCGACTACACTGGCGAAATGGCGGTGTCTGACGAGATCCTGAAGCGTGCTGCCGACAGCTATCGTCGTATCCGTAACACCGCGCGCTTCCTGCTGGCGAACCTGAACGGGTTCGATCCAGTGAAAGATATGGTGAAACCGGAAGAGATGGTCGTGCTGGACCGCTGGGCGGTAGGCTGCGCGAAAGCGGCGCAGGAAGACATCGTTAAGGCATATGAGTCTTACGACTTCCACGAAGTGGTGCAGCGCCTGATGCGCTTCTGCTCCATCGAGATGGGCTCGTTCTACCTCGACATCATCAAAGATCGCCAGTACACCGCGAAAGCGGACAGCGTGGCGCGCCGTAGCTGCCAGTCCGCGCTGTTCCACATCGCAGAAGCGCTGGTGCGCTGGATGGCGCCGATCATGTCCTTCACCGCGGATGAAATCTGGGGTTATCTGCCGGGCGACCGTGAGAAGTATGTCTTCACCGGCGAGTGGTATGAAGGTCTGTTCGATCTCTCCAGCACCGAAGCAATGAACGATGCCTTCTGGGACGAGCTGCTGAAAGTGCGTGGCGAAGTGAACAAGGTTATCGAGCAGGCGCGTGCGGATAAGAAAGTTGGTGGCTCTCTGGAAGCGGCAGTGACCCTGTACGCCGAACCGGAGCTGGCGGCGAAGCTGACCGCGCTGGGCGATGAATTACGATTTGTCCTGTTGACCTCCGGTGCAAAAGTTGCGGATTATGCCGAGGCTTCTGCTGATGCTCAGCAGAGCGAGTTGCTCAAAGGCCTGAAAGTCGCACTGAGCAAAGCCGAAGGTGAGAAGTGCCCGCGCTGCTGGCATTACACTACCGATATCGGTCAGGTGGCGGAACACGCAGACATCTGCGGACGCTGTGTAAGCAACGTCGCCGGTGACGGCGAAAAACGTAAGTTTGCCTGATGAGTAAAACTCTCTGTTCAACAGGACTGCGCTGGCTGTGGCTGGTTGTGGTGGTGCTGATTATCGATCTGGGCAGCAAGTTCCTGATCCTCCAGAATTTCGCTCTGGGGGAGACGGTTTCGCTGTTCCCGTCGCTTAACCTGCACTATGCGCGCAACTACGGCGCGGCGTTTAGCTTCCTTGCCGACAGCGGTGGCTGGCAGCGCTGGTTCTTCGCGGGTATCGCTCTCGGTATCTGCGTGGTACTGGCTGTGCTGATGTACCGCTCGAAGGCCACGCAAAAGCTGAATAACATCGCCTACGCGCTGATCATTGGCGGCGCGCTGGGCAACCTGTTTGACCGCCTGTGGCACGGCTTTGTGGTCGATATGATCGACTTCTACGTCGGCGACTGGCACTTCGCGACCTTTAACCTGGCCGACACCGCCATCTGCATCGGTGCGGCGTTAATCGTGCTGGAAGGCTTCTTGCCTAAACCCGCAGCGAAAGAGCAGGCGTAATTGTCAATGCCGGGTGATGCGCTGCGCCACCCGGCACAACATTAAAGAGCAATGTGTATGTCTAAATCCGTACAGAGCAACAGCGCGGTTCTCGTTCACTTCACGCTGAAGCTGGATGACGGCTCCACGGCTGAATCCACCCGCAATAACGGCAAACCTGCCCTGTTTCGTCTCGGCGATACCTCCCTGTCTGAAGGTCTTGAGCAGCAGCTCCTGGGCCTGAAAGAGGGTGAGAAAAAAGCGTTCTCGCTGGAGCCGGATGCCGCGTTTGGCGTGCCAAGCCCGGACCTGATTCAGTATTTCTCGCGCCGCGAGTTTATGGACGCTGGCGAACCGGAAATCGGGGCGATTATGCTCTTTACCGCTATGGACGGCAGCGAAATGCCTGGCGTGATCCGCGAGATTAACGGCGACTCGATCACCGTTGACTTCAACCATCCGCTTGCCGGGCGTACCGTTCATTTTGATGTTGAAGTGCTGGAGATCGATCCGGCACTGGAGGCCTGAAATGCAGATCCTGTTGGCTAACCCGCGCGGCTTCTGCGCCGGTGTAGACCGCGCTATCAGCATTGTTGAAAACGCGCTGGAGATTTACGGCGCGCCGATTTACGTGCGTCATGAAGTGGTGCATAACCGCTACGTGGTCGACAGCCTGCGCGAGCGCGGTGCTATTTTCATCGAGCAGATCAGCGAAGTGCCGGACGGTGCGATCCTGATCTTCTCCGCGCACGGCGTCTCTCAGGCGGTCCGTAACGAAGCGAAAAGCCGCGATCTGACCGTATTCGATGCCACCTGTCCATTAGTGACAAAAGTGCATATGGAAGTGGCGCGCGCCAGCCGTCGCGGTGAAGAGTCGATTCTGATTGGTCACGCCGGTCACCCGGAAGTTGAAGGCACCATGGGCCAGTACAGCAACCCGGAAGGGGGAATGTACCTGGTGGAGTCGCCGGAAGATGTTCTGACGCTGAACGTGAAAAACGAAGCGCGTCTGTCGTTTATGACCCAGACCACGCTCTCCGTAGACGACACCTCAGACGTGATTGACGCCCTGCGCCAGCGCTTCCCGAAAATCGTCGGGCCGCGTAAGGATGATATCTGCTACGCCACCACTAACCGTCAGGAAGCGGTGCGCGCGCTGGCTGAACAGGCGGACGTGGTGCTGGTTGTCGGCTCTAAAAACTCCTCTAACTCCAACCGTCTGGCCGAACTGGCGCAGCGTATGGGGAAAGCGGCGTTTTTAATCGACGACGCGACGGACATCCAGGAAGCGTGGGTGAAAAATGCGGCCTGCGTTGGCGTTACCGCAGGCGCTTCCGCGCCGGATATCCTGGTGCAGAACGTGATTGCTCGTCTGCAGGAGCTGGGCGGGGGCGAAGCGGTTCCGCTGGAAGGACGCGAAGAGAATATCGTCTTCGAAGTGCCGAAAGAGCTGCGTATCGACGCCCGCGAAGTGGAATAATTTCTTTTCTGATGAAAGGCCAGCACCTCCTGTGCTGGCCTTTTTTTTGCTCCGGACTTTATCGTGACGACAAAATCATGTCTTTTACTGATATCTGAGTCGGTTTCACGTTAAATTCTAATTATTGGTGTTTTCAGTTGGCAGCCTTTACGAAGGCTGGTTAATCTGAAAACGGTTTACATCATTTTAACGTAAGAGAATAACTATGCATGATGCACAGATCCGCGTCGCCATTGCGGGCGCGGGTGGACGTATGGGTCGCCAGCTGATTCAGGCGGCAATACAAATGGATGGCGTGGCACTCGGCGCGGCGCTGGAGCGTGAAGGTTCATCCCTGCTGGGATCCGATGCGGGTGAACTGGCCGGCGCGGGCAAGACAGGTGTTACCGTTCAGAGCAGCCTTGATGCGGTGAAAGATGACTTTGACGTGTTCATCGACTTTACCCGTCCCGAAGGCACCCTGACTCACCTGGCGTTTTGCCGCCAGCACGGTAAAGGGATGGTGATTGGCACCACCGGCTTCGATGATGCGGGTAAACAGGCCATTCAGGATGCAGCTACCGACATTGCGATTGTCTTTGCCGCGAACTTTAGCGTAGGCGTTAACGTCATGCTGAAGCTGCTGGAAAAAGCGGCGAAGGTGATGGGCGACTACACCGACATTGAGATTATTGAAGCGCACCACCGCCATAAAGTTGATGCTCCATCAGGCACGGCGCTGGCGATGGGCGAAGCGATTGCTTATGCAATGGATAAAGATTTAAAAGACATCGCGGTCTATTCCCGTGAAGGGCATACCGGAGAACGCGTGCCGGGCACCATTGGTTTCGCAACCGTCCGGGCGGGCGATATCATCGGCGAACACACGGCGATGTTCGCCGATATTGGCGAACGTGTTGAGATTACGCACAAAGCGTCAAGCCGCATGACGTTCGCCAATGGCGCAGTACGCTCCGCATTGTGGCTGAAATCGAAAGAAAAGGGTCTTTTTGATATGCGAGATGTGCTGGATCTCAACAATTTGTAAGCTTTATTACCCATCGTGATGTGGTTATTGCAGTCGTAATGTATTGATTGCATAGGGCAATAATTTATTGCCCTCTTATTTTATTTGTTTTAAATGGATTTTGATTGTTAATGGTCATAAATCTGAGTTTTATGCCATTATTATGTGAATTGAATGTAAATTTTGACCATTTGGTCCACTTTTTGTCGCTCGCATCTCTTAAATTCCATAAAACCTACCGCGCAAGCGTTTTCCAGGATGATTTACCTGATCTTTTTGCCCATTAAATCCCATTCAAGCCGCCAGTCCTGCAAAAGAATAAACAAAATATCCGTTTTAAGTTGACTTTTACCCACCAAATCTCCAGAATGCCGCCGTTTGCCAAAAATCCGCTGGCAACACATTTGCATTGATCTATGACATAGTCATGAATTAATATGCAAATAAAGTGAGTGAATATTCTCTGGAGGGTGTTTTGATTAAGTCAGCGCTATTGGTTCTGGAAGACGGAACCCAGTTTATCGGTCGGGCCATAGGGGCAACGGGTTCGGCGGTTGGGGAAGTCGTTTTCAATACTTCAATGACCGGTTATCAAGAAATCCTCACTGATCCTTCCTATTCTCGCCAAATCGTTACTCTTACTTATCCTCATATCGGCAATGTCGGCACCAATGCGGCTGACGAAGAATCCTCTCAGGTACATGCGCAAGGCCTGGTCATTCGCGACCTGCCGCTGATTGCCAGCAACTTCCGCAACACTGAAGACCTCTCTTCTTACCTGAAGCGCCATAACATCGTGGCGATTGCCGATATCGATACCCGTAAGCTGACGCGTCTGCTGCGCGAGAAGGGGGCACAAAACGGCTGCATCATCGCAGGGGATAACCTCGATGCGACGCTGGCGCTGGAAAAAGCGAAAGCCTTCCCGGGCCTGAACGGTATGGACCTGGCGAAAGAAGTGACTACCGCCGAAGCCTACAGCTGGACGCAGGGGAGCTGGACGCTGGAAGGCGACCTGCCGGAAGCGAAAAAAGAGAGCGAACTGCCGTTCCACGTGGTGGCCTATGATTTTGGTGCCAAGCGCAACATCCTGCGCATGCTGGTTGACCGCGGCTGCCGCCTGACGGTGGTACCGGCAAAAACCTCCGCTGAAGACGTGCTGAAGATGAACCCGGACGGCATCTTCCTCTCTAACGGCCCAGGCGACCCGGCACCGTGCGATTACGCTATCGACGCCATCAAGTCCTTCCTGGAAACCGACATCCCGGTATTCGGCATCTGCCTCGGCCATCAGCTGCTGGCGCTGGCGAGCGGTGCGAACACCGTCAAGATGAAGTTCGGCCACCACGGTGGTAACCACCCGGTAAAAGACATTGATAACAATACGGTGATGATTACCGCGCAGAACCACGGTTTCGCCGTCGATGAAGCCTCTATGCCGGCTAACCTGCGCGTGACGCACAAATCACTGTTCGATGGCACCCTGCAGGGTATCCACCGTACCGATAAGCCAGCGTTCAGCTTCCAGGGCCACCCGGAAGCCAGCCCGGGCCCGCACGACGCCGCGCCGCTGTTCGATCACTTCATCGAACTTATCGAGCAATACCGTAAGACCGCTAAATAATCAGGAGCCGAGAAGACCATGCCAAAACGTACAGACATAAAAAGCATCCTGATCCTTGGCGCTGGACCGATCGTCATCGGCCAGGCCTGCGAATTCGACTACTCCGGCGCGCAGGCGTGTAAAGCGCTGCGCGAAGAGGGTTACCGCGTTATCCTGGTTAACTCTAACCCGGCGACCATCATGACTGACCCGGAAATGGCGGATGCCACCTACATCGAGCCGATTCACTGGGAAGTGGTGCGTAAAATCATCGAAAAAGAGCGCCCGGACGCGGTGCTGCCAACCATGGGCGGCCAGACGGCGCTGAACTGCGCGCTGGAGCTGGAGCGTCAGGGCGTGCTGGCAGAATTTGGCGTCACCATGATTGGTGCGACCGCCGACGCGATTGATAAAGCCGAAGACCGTCGCCGCTTTGACGTGGCGATGAAGAAAATCGGCCTCGACACCGCGCGCTCCGGTATTGCGCATAACATGGAAGAGGCGCTGGCCGTTGCGGCTGAAGTGGGCTATCCGTGCATCATCCGTCCATCGTTCACCATGGGCGGCACCGGTGGCGGTATCGCCTACAACCGCGAAGAGTTCGAAGAGATTTGCGAGCGCGGTCTGGATCTATCCCCAACCAAAGAGCTGCTGATTGATGAATCGCTGATTGGCTGGAAAGAGTACGAGATGGAAGTGGTGCGTGATAAAAACGACAACTGCATCATCGTCTGCTCCATCGAAAACTTCGATGCGATGGGTATCCACACCGGCGACTCCATCACCGTTGCGCCAGCCCAGACGCTGACCGACAAAGAGTATCAAATCATGCGTAACGCCTCGATGGCGGTACTGCGTGAAATCGGCGTGGAAACCGGCGGCTCTAACGTGCAGTTCTCCGTTAACCCGAAAACCGGCCGCCTGATTGTTATCGAAATGAACCCGCGCGTCTCCCGCTCCTCCGCGCTGGCCTCCAAAGCCACCGGCTTCCCGATTGCGAAAGTGGCGGCGAAGCTGGCGGTGGGTTACACCCTCGACGAGCTGATGAACGACATCACCGGTGGCCGCACGCCTGCGTCCTTCGAGCCGTCCATCGACTACGTTGTGACTAAAATTCCTCGCTTTAACTTCGAGAAATTCGCGGGCGCGAACGACCGTCTGACGACCCAGATGAAATCTGTGGGTGAAGTGATGGCGATTGGCCGCACGCAGCAGGAATCCCTGCAAAAAGCGCTGCGCGGTCTGGAAGTGGGCGCCACCGGCTTTGACCCGAAAGTGAACCTGGACGACCCGGAAGCGCTGACCAAAATCCGCCGCGAGCTGAAAGACGCGGGCGCAGAGCGTATCTGGTACATCGCCGATGCCTTCCGCGCGGGCCTGTCCGTCGACGGCGTATTTAACCTGACCAACATCGACCGCTGGTTCCTGGTGCAGATTGAAGAGCTGGTGCGTCTGGAAGAGAAAGTGGCGGAGCTGGGCATCAACGGTCTGGACGCAGACTTCCTGAGCATGCTGAAGCGTAAAGGCTTCGCCGATGCGCGTCTGGCTAAGCTGGCGGGCGTGCGCGAAGCGGAAATTCGCAAGCTGCGCGACCAGTATGACCTGCACCCGGTTTACAAGCGCGTGGACACCTGCGCGGCCGAGTTCTCGACCGATACCGCGTACATGTACTCCACCTATGAAGACGAGTGCGAAGCGAACCCGTCCGTCGACCGCGACAAGATTATGGTGCTGGGCGGCGGTCCAAACCGTATCGGCCAGGGCATTGAGTTCGACTACTGCTGCGTACACGCCTCGCTGGCGCTGCGCGAAGACGGGTACGAGACCATCATGGTCAACTGTAACCCGGAAACCGTTTCTACCGACTACGACACCTCTGACCGTCTCTACTTCGAGCCGGTTACCCTGGAAGACGTGCTGGAAATCGTGCGCATCGAGAAGCCAAAAGGCGTTATCGTGCAGTACGGCGGCCAGACTCCGCTGAAGCTGGCGCGCGCGCTGGAAGCCGCAGGCGTGCCGGTTATTGGCACCAGCCCGGACGCGATTGACCGTGCCGAAGACCGCGAGCGTTTCCAGCAGGCGGTTGACCGTCTGAAGCTGAAGCAGCCGGCGAACGCCACGGTGACGGCCATCGAACAGGCCGTTGAGAAGGCGAAAGAGATTGGCTACCCGCTGGTGGTGCGTCCGTCCTACGTCCTGGGCGGCCGCGCGATGGAAATCGTCTACGACGAAGCCGACCTGCGTCGCTACTTCCAGACGGCGGTGAGCGTCTCCAACGATGCGCCAGTACTGCTTGACCGCTTCCTCGACGACGCGGTTGAGGTGGACGTTGACGCCATCTGCGACGGCGAAATGGTGCTGATTGGCGGCATCATGGAGCACATCGAGCAGGCTGGCGTGCACTCCGGCGACTCCGCCTGTTCTCTGCCGGCCTACACGCTGAGCCAGGAAATTCAGGACGTGATGCGCCAGCAGGTGCAGAAGCTGGCCTTTGAGCTGCAGGTTCGTGGCCTGATGAACGTTCAGTTCGCGGTGAAAGACAACGAAGTTTATCTGATTGAAGTCAACCCGCGTGCGGCGCGTACCGTACCGTTCGTCTCTAAAGCGACCGGTATTCCGCTGGCGAAAGTGGCGGCGCGCGTAATGGCAGGCCAGACGCTGGCTCAGCAGGGCGTGACAAAAGAGATCATCCCGCCGTATTACTCGGTGAAAGAGGTGGTGCTGCCGTTCAACAAATTCCCGGGCGTTGACCCGCTGTTAGGGCCAGAAATGCGCTCAACCGGGGAAGTAATGGGCGTGGGCCGCACCTTCGCAGAAGCGTTTGCCAAGGCGCAGCTGGGCAGCAGCTCTACCATGAGAAAATCGGGCCGTGCGCTGCTCTCCGTTCGTGAAGGCGATAAAGAGCGCGTGGTTGACCTGGCCGCCAAGCTGCTGAAACAAGGCTTCGAGCTGGACGCGACCCACGGTACGGCGATTGTGCTGGGTGAAGCCGGTATTAACCCGCGTCTGGTGAACAAGGTGCATGAAGGCCGTCCGCACATTCAGGATCGTATCAAGAATGGCGAATATACCTACATCATCAACACCACCGCAGGACGCCAGGCGATTGAAGACTCCAAGCTGATTCGCCGCAGCGCGCTGCAATACAAAGTGCACTACGACACCACCCTGAACGGCGGTTTCGCAACAGCGATGGCGCTGAATGCGGATGCCACCGAGAAGGTGATTTCGGTGCAGGAAATGCACGCGCAGATTAGCAAGTAACCCCCATTGCCCGGTACCGTTCGGTTACCGGGCAATTTTCCCATCTTAAGAACCTTCTGGTTTTTCATCCGCTTTCAGTCAGTTAGCCTAAAATAGTTAGGTCGATAACGAAAATTCAACTGAGAGCAGGGGAAAACACCATGCAAAATAAATTACTGATCGCTTCCGTTCTGGCTGCCACCGCAATGTTTACCGTCGCGGGCTGTTCGTCCAATCAGGCAGTAAAAACCACCGATGGTAAAACCATCGTGACTGACGGGAAACCGCAGGTGGATGACGATACCGGCCTGGTGTCGTACAAAAACGCCGAAACCGGTCAAACTGAACAGATTAATCGCGACCAGGTGAAATCCATGGGCGAGCTGGATAACTAATTCAGAATTCTGACGTAAGCCCGTCAATAATATTCACTATTAGCCTGTTGAATTACTGACTACACTCTTTTGTTAAAAGAAGGCAGTAACAACAGGCTACTCAATGATTCTGATAATTTATGCGCACCCTTATCCGCAGCACTCGCATGCGAATAAGCGGATGCTTGAGCAGGCAAGGACGCTGGATAACGTAGAAATACGTTCCCTCTATCAACTCTATCCCGATTTTAATATTGATATCGCCGCCGAACAGGAGGCGCTCACCCGTGCCGATCTGATTATCTGGCAACATCCTATGCAGTGGTACAGTACGCCGCCGCTCCTGAAACTGTGGATCGATAAAGTCTTCTCCCACGGCTGGGCTTACGGCCACAACGGCAATGCGCTAAAAGGCAAAAGCCTGATGTGGGCGGTCACTACCGGCGGTGGGGAAAGCCACTTTGATATTGGTACCTTCCCGGGTTTTGAGGTTCTGGCGCAGCCGCTGCAGGCTACGGCGCTTTACTGCGGGCTGAACTGGCTCCCGCCTTTTGCGATGCATTGCACCTTTGTTTGCGACGATGAAACGCTGCAGGCGCAGGCTCGCCATTATAAACAACGCTTGCTTGAGTGGCAGGAGACGCATCATGGATAGCCATACGCTGATACAGGCGCTGATTTATCTCGGCGCGGCGGCGCTGATTGTGCCGGTGGCGGTACGTCTGGGGCTGGGGTCGGTTCTTGGCTACCTGATTGCGGGCTGCGTCATTGGGCCCTGGGGCTTTCGACTGGTAACGGATGCGGAGGCGATCCTCCATTTCGCTGAAATTGGCGTCGTGCTGATGCTGTTTGTGATTGGTCTGGAGCTGGATCCGCAGAGGTTATGGAAACTTCGCGCCTCGGTATTTGGCGGAGGCGCGCTGCAGATGGTGGCCTGCGGCCTGCTGCTCGGTGGGTTCTGCATCCTGTTGGGCATGGACTGGAAAGTGGCGGAGCTTATCGGCATGACGCTTGCGCTCTCCTCGACGGCCATCGCCATGCAGGCGATGAACGAGCGAAATCTGACGGTCTCGCAGATGGGACGCAGCGCGTTCTCGGTGCTGCTGTTCCAGGATATCGCCGCTATTCCGCTGGTGGCGATGATCCCGCTGCTGGCGGCAAGCGGCTCGTCCACGACGCTGGGGGCGTTTGCGCTGTCGGCATTAAAAGTCGTGGGGGCGCTGGCGCTGGTGGTCCTGCTTGGCCGCTACGTGACCCGCCCGTTACTGCGGTTTGTTGCCCGTTCAGGCCTGCGCGAAGTGTTCAGCGCCGTGGCGCTGTTCCTGGTGTTTGGCTTTGGTTTGCTGCTGGAGGAAGCCGGGCTGTCGATGGCGATGGGGGCGTTCCTCGCAGGCGTTCTGCTGGCGAGCTCTGAATATCGTCACGCGCTGGAAAGCGATATCGAGCCGTTCAAAGGGCTGCTGCTGGGGCTGTTTTTCATCGGCGTGGGGATGTCCGTAGACTTCGGCACGCTGGTCACGCACCCGCTGCGGATCGTCATCCTGCTCGTCGGTTTCCTGATCATTAAAATGGCGATGCTGTGGCTGATTGCGCGTCCATTGAAGGTGCCGAACAAGCAGCGCCGCTGGTTTGCCGTACTGCTGGGTCAGGGGAGCGAATTTGCATTCGTGGTCTTTGGTGCCGCGCAGATGGCAAACGTGCTCGATCCCGAGTGGGCGAAAGCGCTGACGCTGGCGGTCGCGCTGTCGATGGCGGCAACGCCTGTTCTACTGGTGGTGCTGACGCGTCTGGAAAAATCAGGCAGCGAGCAGGAGCGCGAAGCCGACGAGATCGATGAGGAGCAGCCGCGCGTCATCATCGCCGGATTTGGTCGCTACGGGCAGATCGTCGGGCGTTTACTGCTGTCAAGCGGGGTGAAAATGGTGATTCTCGATCACGATCCTGACCATGTCGATACCCTGCGTAAATTTGATATGAAGGTGTTTTACGGCGATGCGACTCGCGTCGATCTGCTGGAATCCGCCGGGGCGGCAAAAGCTGAGGTATTGATTAACGCCATTGACGATCCTGAGACCAGCATGCAGATGGTGGAGCTGGTAAAAGAGCATTTTCCGGGGCTGACCATTATCTCCCGCGCGCGCGATGTGGATCATTACATCCGGCTGCGTCAGGCGGGCGTAGAGGCGCCGGAGCGTGAAACGTTCGAAGGCGCGCTGAAGTCTGGCCGCCTGGCGCTGGAGAATCTGGGGCTCGGCGCGTATGAAGCGCGCGAACGTGCGGACCTGTTCCGCCGCTTTAACACCGGGATGGTGGAAGAGATGGCGGCGATGGCCGGCAGTACGGCCACGGAGCGTGCGGCGGTGTTTAAACGCACCAGCGCAATGCTTACAGAAATCATTAACGAGGACCGCAATCACCTGTCGCTGATCCAACGTCATGGCTGGCAGGGCACGGAAGAGGGCAAGCATACCGGCGATCCGGCTGACGAGCCCGAGAGTAAACCTTCCGCGTGAAGTGGAGTTGCCAGCAATAATAAAAAATTTCTGTATCTTTACTCTGCCGCCAGTCGACGAAAGATTAAGCTTTCCGTATAGTGGCGGCAATTTTTTGCATCCGGGAAATTTTCAATGATCAGTCTGATTGCAGCGCTGGCGGTGGACCGCGTTATCGGTATGGAAAATGCCATGCCGTGGAACCTGCCTGCCGATCTCGCATGGTTTAAACGTACTACGTTAAACAAGCCGGTAGTGATGGGCCGCCTGACCTGGGAGTCGATTGGTCGTCCATTGCCGGGCCGTAAGAATATCGTTATCAGTAGCCAGCCGGGCACTGACGATCGCGTCGAATGGGTTAAGTCCGTTGATGAAGCGATTGCCGCCTGCGGTGACGCCGAAGAGATCATGGTGATCGGCGGCGGCCGCGTGTATGAGCAGTTCCTGCCAAAAGCGCAGAAGCTGTATCTGACCCACATTGATGCGGAAGTGGAAGGGGACACCCATTTCCCGGATTACGATCCGGACGAGTGGGAATCGGTATTCAGCGAGTTCCACGACGCGGATGCACAGAACTCCCACAGCTACTGCTTCGAGATTCTGGAACGTCGTTAAGTGATGTCCCTCTCCCGCCCGGGAGAGGGAATGATTCAGGAGGCAACGGCCTCACTTCCCCCTAAGTCCAGCTGTCGGTTGGACGGCTGAACAAAGTAAGTTTTATCTTCCCAGCGTAAGCAGGTCAACTCTCCGCCCCAGCAGCATCCGGTATCCAGACCGTAGATCCCGTCCGGCGTGCCTTTTCCTTCCAGCGCAGCCCAGTGGCCAAAGACGACGTTGTACTCGCTTGTCACGGGTCCAGGAATGGCAAACCACGGTTTGAGCGGGGCAGGCGCGCTTTCCGGCGTCTCTTTGGAATACATGTCCAGCTGCCCGTTCGGGAAGCAGAAACGCATGCGCGTAAAAGCGTTGGTAATAAAACGCAGGCGGGCCAGACCGCTGAGATCCTCGCTCCAGTGATTCGGCATATCGCCATACATGGCATCAAGGAAGAAGGGGTACGAGTCGCTCGCCAGCACCGCCTCAACGTCACGCGCGCAGGTTTTAGCCGTCTCAAGATCCCATTGCGGGGTGATCCCGGCATGAGCCATGACCAGCTTTTTCTCCTCATCGACCTGCAGTAAAGGCTGGCGGCGCAGCCAGTTAATCAGTTCGTCCGCGTCTGGCGCATCCAGCAGGGGAGAGAGGCGATCTTTAGGTTTGTTGCGGCTGATCCCGGCAAATACGGCCAACAGGTGAAGATCGTGATTGCCCAGCACCATGCGCACGCTGTCGCCCAGAGATTTGACGAAACGTAAAACCTCAAGCGAGCCCGGGCCACGCGCGACTAAATCGCCCGTCAGCCAGAGCGTGTCCTGTCCTGGCGTAAAGTCGACCTGTTTTAACAATGCGATCAGTTCATCGTAGCAACCGTGAACGTCGCCAATCAGATATGTAGACATTAGATTAATGAATGAGTGTGGTTACGGCGAGACGGAACACAGGAATAGCAACGCGGAACACATTGCCATCGACGTCGACCATTTCATAATGGCCTTGCATGGTACCCAGCGGCGTTTCAATTACCGCGCCGCTGGTGTACTGATACTCTTCGCCAGGGGCGATGTGGGGCTGTTCACCGACCACACCTTCACCCTGAACTTCAATTTCGCGGCCATTGCCGTTGGTGATAAGCCAGTAGCGCCCGCGCAGCTGCACGGGCATCCGCCCCAGATTGCGAATGGTCACGGTGTAAGCAAAGACAAAACGCTCTTCATCCGGCGAGGATTGCGATTCAACATAGACGCTTTGTACATGGACACATACGCGGGGCGAATCAATCATGGCTTAACTCTCCTTCGGCGGCGCATTTTCGCTGATGTAATTAGCCAGCTTGCAGTACTGCTCTACGGAAATGTTTTCCGCACGCATTGCCGGGTCGATCCCCAGCTCTGCTAACACCTCAACGGTAAACGAATTGCTCAGACTGTTACGGATCGTTTTACGGCGCTGGTTAAAGGCTTCCGTGGTGATGCGGCTCAGTACACGCAGATCTTTAACCGGATACGGTTTCGTTTTGTGCGGCACAAGGCGCACAACCGCAGAATCTACTTTCGGTGGCGGCGTGAACGCTGATGGCGGTACTTCGAGTACCGGGATCACGTTGCAGTAATATTGTGCCATCACGCTTAAACGACCATACGCTTTACTGTTCGGCCCTGCAACCAGACGGTTAACAACCTCTTTTTGCAACATGAAGTGCATGTCGGCAATGGCATCAGTATAGCTAAAGAGGTGGAACATTAGCGGCGTGGAGATGTTATACGGCAGGTTGCCGAACACGCGCAGCGGCTGGCCCATTTTTTCCGACAGTTCGCCAAAGTTCATGGTCATGGCATCCTGCTGATAGATGGTCAGCTTTGGTCCGAGGAACGGGTGCGTTTGCAGGCGTGCGGCAAGGTCGCGGTCCAGTTCGATAACGGTCAGCTCGTCGAGGCGTTCGCCTACCGGCTCGGTCAGTGCGGCAAGGCCCGGGCCGATTTCGACCATAGCCTGACCCTTCTGCGGATTAATAGCAGAGACGATGCTGTCGATCACGAATTGATCGTTGAGAAAGTTTTGCCCGAAGCGTTTACGGGCTAAGTGGCCCTGATGGACTCGATTAGTCATTGAGTATTAACAATCATTTTGATGGCGAGATTAAGCGCCGTAATAAAACTGCCGACATCCGCTTTCCCCTGGCCTGCCAGATCCAGCGCAGTGCCGTGGTCAACGGACGTTCGAATAAAGGGTAAACCGAGGGTGATATTCACCCCGCGGCCAAAGCCCTGGTATTTTAGCACGGGCAGACCCTGATCGTGGTACATCGCGAGGACGGCGTCGGCATTATCCAGGTATTTTGGCTGGAAAAGGGTGTCCGCAGGCAGCGGCCCGCTGAGATTCATCCCTTTGGCGCGCATTTCTTCAAGCACCGGAATAATGGTGTCGATCTCTTCGGTGCCCATATGACCCCCTTCACCCGCGTGCGGATTCAGGCCGCAGACCAGCACATGCGGCTGCGGGATCCCGAATTTTGTCTGCAGATCGTGATGCAGGATCCCGATGATCTCCCGCAGCAGTTCCGGGGTGATGGCATCAGGAATGGCCTTGATCGGTAGATGGGTGGTCACGAGAGCAACGCGCATCGCTTCCGTCGCCAGCATCATCACCACTTTCGGGCTGTGCGAGCGCTCTTCGAAGAACTCCGTATGCCCGGTAAAAGGGATGCCCGCTTCGTTGATGACGCCCTTATGCACGGGGCCGGTGATCAGAGCGGCAAATTCCCCCTTCAGGCAACCGTCGCAGGCGCGGGCAAGGGTTTCCACGACGTAGTGGCCATTTTCCGTGCTGAGCTGGCCTGGAACAACGGGAGTACGAAGGGGAACAGAAAGAAGAGTGAGCGTACCGGCCTGCTGTGGTGCGGGCTGTTGGCCTTCAACGTAAGGGATGAGCGTTAAGGGCAGACCGAGCAGATTCGCCCGGTCTTGTAACAGTGTTGCATCCGCGCAGACAACCAATTCTACTGGCCAGCTGCGCTGGGCGAGCTGGACAACGAGGTCAGGCCCAATCCCGGCAGGTTCGCCGGGAGTGATAACAACACGATGCTGTTTCATTAGTTGCTCAGGACTTTCACGTAAGCACTGGCGCGCTGTTCCTGCATCCAGGTTGCCGCTTCTTCGGAGAACTTACGGTTAAACAGCATACGATAGGCTCTGTCTTTCTGCGCCGCATCCGTTTTGTCCACGTTGCGGGTGTCCATCAGCTCGATCAGATGCCAGCCAAATGAAGAGTGAACCGGGGCACTGATCTGGCCTTTATTCAGCTTCATCAGCGCATCGCGGAAGGCAGGATCGTAAATGTCCGCAGCCGCCCAGCCCAGATCGCCGCCCTGGTTCGCAGAGCCAGGATCCTGAGAGAACTCTTTCGCTGCATTGGCAAACGACGTTTTACCGCTCTTAATATCTGCGGCAATTTGCTCCAGCTTCGCACGCGCCTGATCGTCAGTCATGATCGGTGACGGCTTCAGCAGAATGTGGCGAGCGTGAACTTCAGTCACGGAGATATTCTGGCTCTGACCGCGCAGATCGTTCACTTTCAGAATGTGGAAGCCCACCCCTGAACGGATTGGACCGACGATATCGCCTTTCTTCGCCGTGCTCAGCGCCTGAGCAAAGATAGATGGCAGCTCCTGGATACGTCCCCAGCCCATCTGACCGCCTTTCAGGGCCTGTTGGTCAGCAGAGTAGGTGATAGCCAGCTTGCCAAAGTCGCCGCCGTTACGCGCCTGGTCGACAATTGAACGTGCCTGACTTTCTGCTTCAGCAGCCTGATCTGACGTTGGGTTCTCTGGCAGTGGGATCAGAATGTGGCTCAGGTTCAGCTCTGTGCTCGCATCGTTCTGGTTGCCCACCTGTTTTGCCAGCGCATCCACTTCCTGAGGCAGGATCGTGACGCGACGACGCACTTCATTGTTACGCACTTCTGAAATCAGCATCTCTTTACGGATCTGGTTACGGTAGGTAGCGTAGCTGATGCCGTCATAGGCCAGACGGCTGCGCATCTGGTCCGGCGACATGTTGTTCTGCTTTGCAATGTTAGCGATAGCCTGATCGAGCTGCTCGTCAGTCACCTTCACGCCCATTTTCTGACCCATCTGCAGGATAATCTGATCCATGATCAGACGCTCCAGGATCTGGTGGCGCAGCGTGGCGTCATCCGGAAGTTGCTGACCCGCTTCGCCCGAATTGAGCTTCACGGATTTCATCAGACCATCAACGTCACTTTCGAGCACGACGCCGTTGTTAACGACAGCGGCGACCTTATCAACAACCTGGGGGGCCGCGAAGCTGGTATTCGCAACCATAGCGACACCAAGCAGCAGCGTTTTCCAGTTCTTCATACTTTTTCCATTTCAATTAACCGCAAAGCGGATTACGTTGTAAATCAAGCACATTACAAAGAACTACTGTACGGCAGAATGTTCGAACGCAGCATCTGATGCGTGCCCAGGCCGTAGTTGGAGCTCAGGCCGCGCAGTTCGACATTAAAGCCAATCACGTTATCGTATTTGCTCTGATTGTTTACAGTGTCCCAGCCGTTAAGCTTACGCTCGTAACCGACGCGCAGCGCGTAACAGCAGGAGTTATATTGCAGACCAACCATCTGGTCCGCGGGCTTATTCGCGTTGGTGTCAAAGTAGTAAGCGCCTACGATTGACCAGCGGTCGGCGATAGGCCAGCTTGCTGCACCACCAACCTGCGAGATGCCGTCTTTATACTGTTCTGCGCCTGCATAAGAAGGCAATGTTGCCTGAATATATTCCGGACTGGCATAACGATACGTCAACTGTACCATGCGGTCTTCATCGCGACGGTACTCAATAGCGGCACTGCTTGTGGCGATATTATCGAGGCGAGTGTCATATTGCACACCACCACGCAGGCCCCAACGGTCAGTCATGCGCCAGTACGTGTCTCCCGCCCATACCAGCGATCCCGTTTTGTTGTCTTTCTCCCACTGAATGTTGTCATCACCGGTACGTGACTCGGTGAAATAGTAGATTTGACCAACAGAAACGTTAAAACGTTCAACGGCGGCATCATCATAAACGCGTGTTGTGACGCCGGTCGTTAACTGGTTAGCGGATGCGATACGGTCCAGACCGCCGTAAGTACGATCGCGGAACAGGCCGCTGTAGTCAGACTGCAGTAAAGACGAGTCGTAGTTCTGAATCTTGCTCTGATCGCGGTACGGTACGTACAAATACTGCATACGTGGCTCAAGCGTCTGGGTATAACCATCCGCCAGCAGGCCCATATCACGCTCGAAGATCAGCTTCCCGTCCATTTTGAACTGCGGGAGCGTTCGGTTAACCGACTCTTCCAGATGCGCATTCTTCGTGGTGTTGTAATTATCAATATTTTTTTGCTGATAGTGCGTCGCCATCAGCTTGGCTTCGGTATTCAGGCTTGCCCAGTCGTTAGACCACGGCAGATTGATCGTCGGCTCCAGGTGAACACGCGTAGCTTCTGGCATGTCCGAATCCGTGTTCACGAAATGTACCGCCTGAGCGTAAACCCGGGTGTCGAATGGACCTACATTATTCTGATACCAGTTAACGTCCAGCTGCGGCTCTGCACCATAGGTAGGCGTGGACTGGTCAGAGAATACCTGGAACTGCTTGGTTGAGACGGTTGCATCAAAGTTCTGCACCGCATAGCCTACGCTGAACTTCTGCGTGGCATAGCCATCCGTGCTCGAACCGTATTTAGACGAGAAGTCGTTAAAATAAGATGAGTCGCTAACTTTGGTATAGTCAACGTTAAAGCGCCACACCTTATCCATCACTCCGGCATGCTGCCAGTAGAATAGCCAGCGGTGTTTATCGCCTTCTGTAGGGTGCTCATCCTGGAAGACCTTATCCGACGGCAGATAATCCAGCTCCATCAGGCCAGCACCGGCCTGAGTCAGATAGCGGAACTCGTTTTCCCACATGATGTTGCCGCGCTTGTGGATATAGTGCGGCGTGATCGTGGCGTCCATGTTGGGCGCGATGTTCCAGTAATACGGCAGGTAGAACTCAAAGTAGTTCGAGGTGCTGTATTTGGCATTCGGGATCAGGAAGCCCGAGCGACGCTTGTCACCCACGGGAAGCTGGAGATAAGGGCTGTAGAATACCGGCACCGGACCCAGCTTAAAGCGTGCGTTCCAGATCTCTGCGACCTGCTCTTCACGGTCATGGATAACTTCGCTCCCGACCACGCTCCAGGTATTTGAACCCGGCAGACATGATGTAAAGGAGCCATTCTCCAGAATCGTATAGCGGTTTTCACCGCGCTGTTTCATCAGGTCCGCTTTACCGCGTCCCTGGCGACCCACCATCTGGTAATCACCTTCCCAGACGTTAGTATCTTTGGTATTCAGGTTTGACCAGGCTTTCGGACCTTTCAGGATGACCTGATTGTCGTCATAGTGCACATTACCCAGCGCATCCACCGTTCGTACCGGCTCGACCGCGCCTTCCGGCTGCTTCTGGTGCAACTGCACTTCATCAGCCTGCAGGCGGCTATTGCCCTGGTTAATATCCACATTGCCCGTAAACGTGGCATTGTCAGGATAAGTACCTTTGGAGCTATCGGCAGTAATGGTTACCGGCAAGCTATTTGTATCGCCCTCCACCAGTGGGCGATTATAACTTGGGACGCCAAGCATACACTGCGAGGCGAGATCGGCCGCCAGCCCCTGTTGACTGTACAGGGCGGAGCCAATCATTGTGGCCAGGAGGGTGGGGATACGTTTTTTCATACGTTATATTTTATTGTTCCGTCATCAGTGGCTACGGCTTACAAACGCTCAGAGACTATCTTACTCATCAGCGCAGTACCAGCGTTAATCCTGCCCGTTTGCGCGCCAGAGTGTTAGGCTCGCTATCGAATGACGAGTATGATAAAGCAAATTATAGGCGATGTCCTTCAATTGACCGTGGCTTGAACACTGTGATGATGACGTTGCGTCGGCAGGGAATATGACTATCCGGGGAGTATATGCAGTATTGGGGTAAAATAATCGGCGTTGCGTTCGCCATCATCATGGGTGCCGGGTTCTGGGGAATTGTGCTTGGGCTTATCATTGGCCATATGTTTGATAAGGCACGCAGCCGCAAAATGGCCTGGTTTGCCAATCAGCGCGAGCGCCAGTCGCTCTTTTTCTCCACCACCTTTGAGGTCATGGGGCATTTAACCAAATCCAAAGGCCGCGTGACCGAAGCGGATATTCAGATTGCCAGCGTTTTTATGGATCGCATGAACCTGCATGGTGAGTCCCGCCTGGCGGCGCAGAATGCGTTTCGCATCGGTAAATCGGATAACTATCCGCTGCGTGAAAAGATGCGCCAGTTCCGCAGCATCTGCTTCGGACGTTTTGATTTGATTCGGATGTTTCTGGAAATCCAAATCCAGGCGGCGTTTGCCGACGGCTCGCTTCACCCCAATGAACGCGATGTCCTGTACGTTATTGCGGAAGAGCTGGGTATCTCCCGTATGCAGTTTGACCAGTTCCTGCGCATGATGCAGGGCGGCGCCCAGTTTGGCGGCGGCTATCACCAGCAGTCTTCCGGCGGTGCATGGCAGCAGGCGCAGCGTGGCCCGACGCTGGAAGATGCCTGCAACGTGCTTGGCGTGAAGCCCACGGACGATCAAACCACGATTAAACGTGCCTACCGTAAGCTGATGAGCGAGCATCATCCTGACAAGCTGGTGGCGAAAGGCTTACCGCCGGAAATGATGGAGATGGCGAAGCAAAAAGCGCAGGAAATCCAGAAGGCGTACGAGCTCATTAAAGAGAAGAAAGGTTTCAAATAAGAAAAAGCCCGACAATGTCGGTTTTTTTTTT